>VZTD01003140.1:3147-149243 GCA_013397725.1 Rhagologus leucostigma | reverse complement strand
CTTTGTCTGTCTCAGGTGGATATCGACACTAGATCTACATCCATATTTTAATAAATCAATTCCTCCCTAGGGCCTTTACAGGAATTGGATCTCCTAGGTAGCATGACACCATTCCAGTTGGGTAATGTGTCATGGGTAATGCCTAACTGTGAGAGTTTGGCACACAAACTACAACCGGTTAATGGCACCGGTGCTGTCACCTTTGGAACTCCCAAGTATAACCAATGGTCATGTAGCGACCTCATACTATGGCAAGATGTATCTGGGAAGCATAACTGGCCCAATGCCATGGAGTGCACGCAGATAGTAAACACCATGGGAGGAAAGCTCCTCCCCCAGGCGCATTCTTGATTTGCAGAGATCAGGCATGGCCAGGCATTCCTCACTTTCCAGTAGGAGGACCTTGTTACCTTGGGAAACTGTCCATGTTTTCCCCAAGAGTACGACATATATTGAATGCTACGGCTACTGCCAAATCAAGAAATAAGAGAGCTGTAAAATTTTTAGACAAAGCTTGCAATGCTAACGTAGAGTTACCCTCCTTGGCAACAGTTATTGCAACATCCTTTTTCTTACCAGGGGACATGGCAGCCATAAATGCAAAGAATCTACAACGGTTAGCCTGTTGGGGTGAGAAGCAATTTAATTTAACATCAGAAATGATTGCTGAAACTCCTGATCGATGTCAATAGTATTTGACATGCCACCCTGCAGAATAGAGCAGCCATCGAATTTCTTTTATTGGCACAGGGTCATGGGTGCGAGGATTTTGAAGGGATGTGCTGCCTTAACCTCTCTGATCACTCTTCTTCCATTCATAAGAAGCTTGCTCAGTTAAAGGCAAACCAGCATTTAATTACAGTTAGCAGTGACCCCCTTTCCGATTGGCTAAGCAAATGGGGATTTACAGGCTGGCTAAAAACCTTATTGTTAGAGGGATTACGACTTGGGTTAATTTTGCTTGCTGTTGTAGTGATAGCCAGCTGCGTGCTGCGATGCATCTGCCGTGTTACTGAAAGAACCATGCTACAGAACTGGGTTCCTCACAAAGAAAAAGGGGGATGTGTAGAAACATTTCTGGTGGAGAGGGGGCCACGACTTGTTGTTGTTGAGCAACCCAGCAGATGAGACAGAGGAGGAGTACGTGACCAAGGCCGCGTAGCCCACAGCCTTGGGCTGAGGCCTTGGGCTGACCACGAGCGGGTGATAAGAGGAAGAAGGACGGTTGTAGAGGAACAAAGCCAGATGAAGCAGATCCAAAAGGCAGGATGAAAAAACCGCAAGGCTAACCACACAGCCGCTTTTGCAACGCTCCAATTATGTGCTGACAAGTAGGGAGTAGACCACCAATTAACCAATAGGCAATTGCCATTTATGCAGAAGACATAGTATACGCGCTGTGACAAAAATAGATAAAAGGGGCTCAGCCCGACAATAAACGGCCTTTGCTCACCATATTGGTGTTTGCATGGTCCTTACCCCGTTCCCCCGCAACAGAGGGCTTTAAAAAGGGAATGGTATTGCCAAGCAACATGTTCACGTGATCTAAGACCTAGGGAGAGGCCATGGCTTTATGCATTTGGAGCTGTGTTTGTTCAGGATGTGGAGATGATGCTTGCAGGAAACCTATTTTTTTGTCCCGATCCCCCAGACTCTCCAGGCATCTCTCTGCAGGAGCATTGTGAACTTGGTGCGATCAAGGATTATGCTGTATCAATGCCTTCTAGTAGTTTTGTCTATTTTAGCATTCCCAGTTTGTATAAGACTGACTTGAATCAGAAAAGAAAGATATCCTATATGTTCATCCTATTGACACAGCTTTCCTCCTAGACAGAACAGGGCTATCCACGCTCATACGCAGTTGGGACAGTTTCTTTCAGACTCAGATTCAGTTCAGAGACATATTGCTTCTGCCCTGAGTCATCTGGATCAAGAAAAGGACTCTTTTCAGCCACCAGACTAGGATGATAATCAAGTCTCATCAGACAATATCAGGGTCATGGGTTAATAAGACTGTAAATCTCAGGGTAATTTCTCTGAAAGCTGCGGTGAAGTCATAGTCTTTGGCACAAAATGTCAGCTGTATCGTTCCAACCTTATTTATTTGAGAAAAGCAGTTATAGTATTTTGTGAATTGTGCAAAAACATGAACTCATGCATAATAATCTTAATGGAGCTTGTTTACTTCTTCTTCTTCTTATGCATAATTAGCAAAACATATGATCTGAGTTGTTCTCCTCATTTAGAGCCCTGTTTTGGCTGGTTGACACAGCAGAGTTGGTGTTGCCAGGAGCTATATAGTGGGTAATGTTTTCTGATAGATATAGTGTGGGATGTCTGTGCACAGCAGTAGGGTCTGTAAATTTACAACAAGAAGATCAAGGCCATCATAGTAATATCTGCTGCAAACCAGAGCTGCATTTCCTCCATGCCATGCACAAGTGAGTGTCATCAGCTATGTCTCATATGAAAGCTTAATGCTGAGTGACTGATTGTATCATAGTCTTGAGATTGTGCCTTCTAATTAGACATGCAGAGTGAATAATTTTAGTTCAATTAGGTGTTGCTGGCTGGACAACCAGTGGTGTAATGCATGTCTACACTAAATGTTATTATTAACCTGTTTCACATCCTTGGTTACTGACTCTTCAGCACTGGAAATTGGTATTTTGGATTGTTCAAGATTTTGTGGTTTTTTCTTACTTCGGCATTAGTTTACAGCATCCAGCTAAATTAAAACCAGCAATAGGTGTTATTTAACATCTTTCTACACACTTTATAGGAAAACAGCATTGTTTATATATGTGTCGTTGGGTTGGAGGTCAGGATTGCTCCATTAATTTTCTTTCTCTCAGGGAATTTTCTCACATCTGTTGCTAAGAGACAATAATGACTGGTACTTAAGAGAGACAAAAGAAGTTGCCACAGTTCAGGTGAAGGGTGTAGCTGGCTACTCTTGAAGCTGCAGAGTTTCTCTTGGAGGGGCAGAGATACCACGAGATTTGGGCTGGGGGGTGAGAGGATGGGCGCAGTTCCTAGCTCTCTCACTGTTGGCATGGGAGGAGAGACAGGCTGCGATTGCTGTGGGGAGAATTTGCCACTACTCCGAGGCTCCGTCTCCTGCTGTCTTCTACCATGAGTGAAGTTTTGCTTGTGGGAGCGGCCATTGAACTGGGACCTTGTTAACACCCAATCTACTGGAAGGGACCTTCACTATCCACTCAGGTGCCTCAGGGTTTGAAAAGCCAGGACCCCGAGCCCCTCCGAGGGAGCCTCTCCCTGCCCTGTTCGGGAGCAGCCCGAGCCCCTCCGAGGGAGCCTCTCCCTGCCCTGTTCGGGAGCTGGGCTGCTGCTGCCCAGCCCCGCCACTTCTCTGCAGCTGCTCTGGCTTTTTCACTACACTNGAGCTTGCGCCACAGCGCCCCCTGCAGGCGCGGGGGAACCATCGCACCCGCCCTGCCCGGCCCGGAGCCACCAGCGCCCCTGCCGGCCGTGAGCGGAACTGCACCGACGGGGGAAAGGGCCTGACAGCCGAGAGAAGGCTGCACTGGCTTCTGGTTCTGTTTGCTGTTGCTGCTGATGTTGTTGTTTGTTTGCCGTGTTATACATATACATACTAGTAAAGAACTGTTATTCCTTTTCCCATATCGTTGCCTGAAAGCCCCTTAATTTCAAAATTATAATAATTTGGAGGGGAGTGGGTCATATTTTCCATTCCAAGGGAGATTCCTGCCTTCCTCGGCAGATGCCTGTCTTTCAAAGCAAGACAAGTTGTTATACTAGTTCTGAGGTTGATCAACTATTTGTTGCCAATTACGATTCAGTGAACTCTTACCTTTTTTTGCAGCTTTCAAGCCAGTGGTGACTCCAGCAGATGTAATAAGTTTCTGACTAGTTGTTTATGTAGCCTGCTGCAATGGCAGACTTATTTGCAGATAGATCTCAACAAGCAGCCCCTCTATAATTCACCCTTCATCATGTTGCAACGTGTAATTTGCTTGCTAATTACACTATTTGCTCCCTTCTTGGATTTATGAAGCTCTTTTAAAAATCAGTGGGTTTTAATAATGCAGGTGGATGGGCTCTCTCAGAAAAAGGTAGGAGGGAGAAGGACTTCTGGGTATCAGATACTTGCCCGTTGTTGAGAGTGCTGCTGAAAGGTGAAAATGTAGCAGGAAAAGCCTACACAGAATAGATAAGGAGAGCAGAATAGAAAGGTAGGAGAAGATCAAACTTTGCAGCCCCAGGATGACCCCAATCAAGCCTCCATACTCAGTCCCGCCAGTTGGACTCTGCCACTCAGTTAGCCTCTCCTGCTGCCTGGAGTTGGTGAGATCCTCTGCTCAAGGCAGAGCTGAGCCAGGGAATAGGAAATGCTGGGTTGTAGCTGTTTTATTTCCAGCTCATCAACTTCATCATTAACTTCAATGGTAACTCATATTTTAGCTGTTTCACAGGATATACTGTGGCAGCCTTAGTGGGAGAGCATCTGGATTCTGAAGGGAAGGTAATCATGCTTCTCCCTGACACCTCTTTGTATTTTCATCCTGCTCCAGGAACTCCCTTCTTTGGCTTTGATGCTTCAAATAATGACTGCTCATTAGCACAGCAGAGCCAGGCCTTAATTTCCCCAAATCAAAAGCTTTTTCTGGCTCTGCAGTTTGTATGATCTGTCCAGAAGGTGCATGTGCTCGAGCTGTAGAGAACAGGTCTGCCTCACTTGTAGCGGAGTTATGTGTCGGCAGAGAAATTGCTTATCATGTCTTTGCTAGATAGGAGGCTTTGCAAGTAGCAACTGAGCTCAGCATGGACTCTTTCTGAAACTGAGAGTCTCATCTGAAACCTTTCACTTTTGGAGCTTGCTTGTCCCACTGGGCCTTAGTGATACTGTCCTGTAGTATCTGCAGCACAGGCTGCTCCCATCCTGCAGCTTTGCTTCAGGTACTGCTTGGAGCAGGTATCCAAACCCCTAGATGGGCTCTCTATCATCCTGCACACTGTGGGTCTTCGTACCTTACTAGTTCCTAAAAAAAAAAAATCATTTTCCTTGGTATTTCAGATACAGGGCCAAGATTTTGCCAGTGAGGCGCAGTTCAGTTAGGGATGTTCTGACATTACTGCATTGTTACTGTCCATGGGGGTGGAATTCTGCTGGTTGGATTGCTGGATTCCTTATGCTGCAGTGCAGTGGCACAAACCTTGTCTTGGCTCATCTTCTCTTGGCACATCTCCAGGACCTGCAAAACATGGTGCTGCTGCAAGACTATCTCACTGCAGGCCCTGTGTCTATCCACCACCTCTGCTTCCCCAGGGAACACCATGATCCTTGGGGAATGATGCCCATGGAGCCAGCAGGCAAGTCTCCCAGAGCAGAACAAGTGATGAGGAATACAGTGTGGGATTTTCATTCAGACATCCCAGGGGAGGATGAGATTTCCCCCAGCATGGGACCATCAATACTATTCCTTTGTGCCACCACCCTGCTCCCTCCTAAAATTGCCTGCGTCCAGTCCTGCAGTGTATTTTGGGAGATGCCAAGCTGTTTCTTTGTGGTTGTTTATGGCTTCAAATGTTTTTCCTTTTACTGCATACTTCAGATGCAATAAAAGAGAAATGAAGGGGCCATTAAAGGAAAATGCTCTTCCTTGGCATTATCTACTCTGTGGGATATTTCCAGAATTGCTCCTGAATGAATGCTCTCTGTACCCCTGCACCCTTTGCCCTGTTACTTACAGGATGCTCTCTTTGCTAGCTGGTGCCCCTTTTCTGGCCTGGTTTCCCAACCCTCCAGCCTGCAGTGCACTGAGGTCCTGCCCACAGGTTGCAAAAAGAGGAGATGCTGGAGCCTGTGGCTGGGGGCAGCTGCAGCCAAAGTGCAACTGCTGCTCTGGGTACTTCTGCATCCTTTTTGAGCCAGGCCATCTGGTCTCAGCCCTTGCTGAAAAGCTTGGCAAGGTGCTGCTCATTCCTGAGCTTTCCATGTTGCTACTAAAGATTGGATATTCTAGGAAGCAGGCCTGGAGCAAAAACCTTATCCTTATGGTCTATGAATAGAGCTCCTTCTAAATGTGTGAATCATGAACCAGCTCTGCAGCATGTCCTGCATAAGTCCGGGAATCTGAGAGAGAAAAAAAGAAGAATCATGTAATTAAAATTGGTCTGACCCATGTGCACATGGAGCATTCCTTGGAGTGCAGAGTTTCTGCATACACTCCCCTTAGTGTTAGGGAAATTCTGGGCTGAGCCTGGTAACTCGTCAGGGGGATGCAAAAGGCACAATCCCACTGTTAGTGCCCTTTCCCTGCCAATCTTCATGAATCAGCTCCAAAGGCATTAAAGAAAAGCAATTGGGGACTTATTAGCAGGCAAAGTGACACATCTTCCCCTTTCCTTGGTCCTGGAAACAACTGAGCACTTTGGAGACTTCCAAAACAACTCAAGTGGGATGTGACCATTCTCTGTGGAGGCCAGGGGCAATAAGCATCAAAGTGGAAAATGGGTACCCTCAGCACCAACAAACAGACCCCCCTCTTTTTCTCCCCAGCACTGCTGTAGAAGGCAATAAGTGATGAGACCGCCACTGATTTTCTAATTACAGCTTTTGCCTTGTGACTTCTGCCATCTGCTAGGGGTGATGATACCTTGAAGGCATCTTTATTTTAAAGCCTCCTTCATAATGAATAAAATATTAAAGGAGGGCAAGATAACCTTGTCAGACAAATTTGATACTGGTTTTCTGATTGTTTTCTTCATAACAAGTTTATAACAGGTTTATAGCAAGCTTGATTGATTAAGGCAAAAGGATTGTAGGAGAGTCTCTCCCAACCTTGTGGATCTTTCCTACTTTGAAAATAACATCATGAAGAATTTATAATCATCAGCAGTATACTTTATATATATCAGCACTGGACTGGTGTAGAATAAGCTGATTTTAATGCAGCTAAATACAAGGCAAGGTACAAGGCAAAATAAATGTAGGCTGTGTAGGAAAGATAGTGAATTTGTTGCTTTAACAGAGTGCTTCAGAGGAAAATTTATGGTTTAGAGTTGCCAGATGCTTTAGTGTTTTCAATGGCCCTGGGTGTCTAACTTGGGAGTCTGGTGTCTGTTCAGTGAGAGCCAAAAAACTGAACTGCTCTCTGTCATCTCTGCTGCAGAAGTGAGAGGTGGCTGAACAGCTCTCGGCACTAGTGGTGCTCCCACAGCATCATCCTGCAACTCCTCTGGCCCTTACAGATGCAAGAACTTCATCCTTGGTTCTTCCTTAGCACAAAGGTCACTGTTGCCATGTGTTGGTTTTGTTTTCAATCTAGCAAAGTCTTACAAAGCCTTCTGCTGGCAGGAACAGCTCTCTTCATGCTGTCAATGGAGACTTAATTTGTCTTTTACAATTTGCAGCTCTGTGGTCTCACCGCTCCACACGTCACCCTGTGGCAGTCAATACTTTTAATGGGTAGAATTGGCATTGCTCTTGCTTAGGCATGGAAAAATCTGTCTCTGAGCTTGTCATTAGGAGACAGCTTTAATAGTGCTACAGGTGAGCTCACAGGAGAGGAAGGGCTTGCATTGTATGAAAAGCCCTGTGTGAGTTTAGGGGCTGCGAGCACAAGACTGAGCAGCAGCTGTGGGTGCTCATAGCAGACCCTTCCTGATGGGCTGCACTTTACTGGGAAGGGACCACTGGCCGGAATTTGCCTTTCTCTTTATCCATGACTTGAGCCAGCCCTGGAACATTGTGGTGACAGCAAAACCTGACATTTTCTGTCTGATAATGGCAGAGCAGTGGCCTTGGGCTGTAAGGGTGTGATTGGCTCTCCAACATTTTCTGTGATCTGTAGGCATATTTTTGTGGGGGAAAAAAAACCAAACCCACAAAAATTGTGTTCATTTTTGGCAGATGTCTCTGCTGTTTATAGGAAAAGTAACAAAGGAAGAAGCCTTCCTTCCTTCTTTCCTTCTTTCCTTCCTTCCTTGGGATGCATTGCAGATGCCAATGGATACATCAGGGGGAATTTCTGGATATTAAGAAATGATTGAATAGCAGGACTGGCAGATAATGCAGAAAGTAATTTTGCCCTGTGCTTGCTCCAAGGCAGGAACCACTTAGGTATAGATTTCTGCCTGCCCTCATCTCAGGAGCCCATCCCAGGAACTCTGACGGACCAACTTCCAGAGGTCACAACCATTCAGCCCTGTGATCCTGTCAAACCCTCCTTTCCTCTAGAGGAACAGGCATCACAAGTGTTAATCCTTATCAGGTTCCTCAAGGTCTGTCTCACTGACTTTTAATTTGCTTTTTTCCATCCTTTCCTTTTTTTGGTTGTTTGCTTGAAGTCAGATTTCATCCCAGTGCTTCTCCCGGGCTCATGCCAAGCTCATCTGAGATGAATCCTTGAATTCATGAGCACAGAATTACTGCTGATGTTCCCTCCTTGCCTTGCACTTCTGGTTCTTGCCCTGAAGTCATTAATTTTCAAGCTGAGGCTTCTGTGGGTTAACTGGAAAAAGAAACCGGCATCTTCCACAGCTTGTGCCCACCGCAGGAATTTCTGCTTTCATTCCTTCCCCTCCAGCACCTTCAGCTCACCCTAAAAGCTTGCAGCAGAAGCTGTGCTGCAGCTTGGAGTGACGTTTGTGGCTGCCACTGTGTCACTTGTGGACATGGAAGTCATGGAGTGATCTCAAATTGCCCCATTCTCACCCTGTCCTCAGCTTCAGAGAAACAAGGAAAGAAAGGCACTAATCACATGGGGCGACAGGCGTTCAGACTTGTCTCAGCAGCTTCCAGCACAGGCTGTTATATCACAGGATAAAATTAGACACTGACCTTGAAACCCATATGTGGCAGAGCAGGAGCTGTAGCCTTGAAACCACTCTCATCCCATGTAATTCTTGGGATATTACGCACTTCGTGCTGTAAGAAAAGATTTAAACTTGTCAGAATGAAAGACAAGCATTTTCAAAGTGCTCCTGCCTTCTTTCCCAGACTTTGTCTCCCTCCCTGTCTCTCCAGTGTGCACTGTGCTTAGAACATTTTCTCCTAACACATCTTCACCAGAAAAAAATCATTTTTATCATGCATACAGTGGTGTGAAAGAGAGCGCTGTGCCAAGCCTCAGCTCTGCTCAAGAGTTACTGCAGCTGACATATTTATCTCCCAGGCTCAGCTCCCCCTGGCAGTCCATTCATGGGGAAAAAACCCAACAACCCCCATCCGCCCAAAAAAACCCCAAGAGGAAAGCAAGACTGAACCCTTGATTATAAATAGGTTTTGTGGAGAGGCAATATTATCTGCTTAAGAAGGAAGCAAGCAAACAAACAAGAATGCACACAAAGAAAGCCTGTCTCTCCTTTTGTCCTCTGAAAGCCGCCATGCTGTTCTTGGTGTGACAGTAGAAATGAGGAAACCACAGAATAATCAAAATAATGAATGTTTTGGTACCTGTATTTAGTGAGAATGTGACTGCCCCTCCATTAACAATAGGGGTGTTTGCAGTTCAGTGAAAGTATAATAAATCCATAGCAAGTCTGCGTAGATCCCACTGATTTCCACTTCAGTGGAAGCAGATAGCAAAGTCAGGGCTTTCATGACACCTAATCAATGGCAAACCACACAATAACATGTGTACAAAAAGTACTAGAAACTCCAATAGGCCCTGGGAGCCTAAAACAGTCTGGCTGGGCTTCAGTCTAGCAGGAGGTACTACCAGGTGTAATACATCATCACTTTATTTAATTTTATGCCAATTGTAATGTGCACAAAGCAACAGGTTAGTACACCGTAAATCAGGATAGGAACTGTCCTTTCTCATTTGCATTTGTGCTATACCTTGCTCAAGTTTTTCATTAGCAGTTATCATTGAAAAGTCAAGTTTTTAAAATCAAATATTGAAAAAAACTTTTAAAAGCATATTCTTATACTTTTAATTCTCATTACAGCAGTTTTTGTAATTTTTCTCAGAGGTTTTTATTAAGATATA
Organism: Rhagologus leucostigma; assembly: GCA_013397725.1. NCBI lineage: Eukaryota > Metazoa > Chordata > Aves > Passeriformes > Rhagologus > Rhagologus leucostigma. The sequence continues at coordinate 139,263 of VZTD01003140.1, read as the reverse complement.
TATAGTAACTACTTATACCTGTGGTTTGGTAGAAATATTATTTACATATAACACATTAAAAAGGAGGCACATTTGTTGTGAATCTTGTAAGCTAGAAACCCTTTTCTGAAATATTTACATTTTAAAGCTCAGCATAATAATAATGAAGTCTGCATATTTAAAAAGAAAGAATTTACTCTCTGTCGTGATCCGGGGAGGTGCTCTGGTGGGGTACTGTGATCTCCTAACCTGACTTTAACAGAAAGTCATTCGGCAGTCACTGCATTCACACAGACGCACACACACGCTCCGGATACCTTCTTCGACAAACCGATGGCAAGGAGGCAGGAAGGATCTTTGTGTGGAATTCCACGGCACAGATTTATTGAGTTCCGCCCATGAAACTGGTCCAAGCACAAAGATGAAAGGGGATGGAGGGTCTCAGTTTATATCTGGGGCGGGGAAGGCGGCAGGGGCAGTACATAGGCGGGACCAGGGCACAAGAGCCAATGGGGAAATGCGAGTGAGTGGCAGGGAACGAGGTCCAACAGGAGAGTGGGGCAAGGGAGAACCCTCCAAAGGAGCAGGCAAGGTACAAGGGGGCAGAGAGGTCAACCGGGGAAGCAAAACTGGGATACATTTACATAATGAAACAGTATCCTAGGAAAGGTCTTTTCCAGATCACTCCAACCTGGAGGGGATTTCTATCCCTTGTATTATGGGCCACTGGCCCCCACAACTCTCAGCAAAAGCCTTTGATTGTTTTTCCTTGCAAAGAGAATGCTTTCAGTAAGAGTTGTGTCTCTCTAGTGGATGCAAACACTCACTGTAAAATGATATAATGAATCCAGTGCCGGACTATCAGCATGTGAATCAATTTCTCCCTTTCTTCCTCAGTGAATATCATGTTGCTGACAAACACTCTTACTAATGCAGAGTATTTTTGCAGTTGCTGGAGGTGAGGACTCTGTCTCCCTCATAGATCCCAGAAAAAGAATGAAAGAGACTTGAACGAGGCTGGGAAATGTTTGCTCTTGTGTTGAAATGATTAAAATAATCTCACCATATATAATACATAATTAAAGTGTAGGTACCCTCTTGGGACAGCTGAAGAACCCTTTAATAATGAAACATTGTACCTCTGACAATGATGGGCCTTTTGAATTACTAGGTCTTGGAAGAAATAATTTCTGATTTGATTGGAATGATCTGATTTACACCCAGATAAACCCTGGGCCAGACTGAAAATGTGCCTTTGCTTGGAAGATTTTGGACTGAAATGCAGGAGAGGAGATGGCTCCTGGAGCTGTGCTTAAAGGTGTTTTAGTGTCTCTTGTCATGCACAATGGTCTAAGGAGACTTTTGAAAGTTCATTAGAGGATATATTTCACTCCCACTTTCTCTCTCTCAGTCTCATGATCTCTTCTTGTCTATTCTCTTTTCTCTCATTATCACTTTATATCATTTGACACTCCATCAAGATGATAGCCTGTTTACTGTATGCAAATGATCCCTGAATTATGCATGAATAATTATGAATTTGTGTATTGGTTTCTTGAACTGGCATATTGCCATGTAAAATTAGCTTCACTTTAACGTGAGCACAAAAACACACCAACACGTCCAATTAAACTTGAAAGAAGAGCTCACCTTGAAGAGAGCACGAAGTATTGAGCCACTGCTGGGAAAGAGCAAAGTACAGCTGGAGTCAGGTAGGTGCAGCCATGATCCCCAGAACTGGGGCAGTGGTGTGCAATGGAATGGGGTCTTTTTGCATTGTAGCACCTCTTCTGGATCAAAGGTACCTTCCAGGCATCACCTTCACATATGGCACCCCCTGAGCTGACTCAGCCGTCCATGCCAGTGGAGGGATTTGGTGCATTGCTGGAGGTCAAAGCTGACTGCAGGACCCGACCTGCCCAGAACAGCCCTTGTGAATGGCCTGTCGTGTTCAGACTGTGAGATGGGAAGGAGCCACACTGAGGATTTGAACCCTTCTGCATTTCCCCAAGATTTGTGTTCTGCAGGACTGGGTCCCAGTTCAATCGCTGGGGCTGACTGGGTCAGTGTGGGCACTCCTGAGGTCACATGTGTCTGTCTCTGGTCTGCCAAGGCACCCTCTGTGCCATCCTGGCAGAACTGTGCATGAAATACCCTGCATAATTGCAAATCAATTAATTAAACTTAAATGCGGTATTTAAATTTTATTTCTCTGCCATTTTAATTGCCTATACAGTCTACTCTTGAGTAGCCAGCCTGTCTCTGGTCAGATGAACCGACCTGCTTAAAAGACGACTTCAAAAGCTGAAGGCACCTTGTTTTCTCTTGCTGCCAAGCGAAGGCCAGGGGTGAGCCCACTGCACTCATGCTCTGGCATCATCATCTTAAGAAGTTTTGCTATGGAAAGCCTGTCAGCAGAGCTACTTTGTGTAGCAGATCTAAGAAGGGGGCTGGAGGCAGTAGCAGCCCTTTCACAGGAAAGAGTACAAGTACTGAAGATCTTTTTGCCTTTCTAGTATTTCTCCCAAGATGACATGGAATATATTTAGAGGAGGGCTGAAGACAGACATTCAGTAGGCACAGAGAAATTATTGAAGAGCTGTTTTCAGTTGGCAATAATTCTGGTTTGAATTTGTGGCACCCATTCAAGTAAGCTCTTTGCTAGGTTTGTATTTAATAGTTGCAAGCTCATGCGTCTCTACGTTCTAGTTATCTTCTCCTCTTTGAATTCCCTGCCAGGACAAAGCTGTTGACTGAGCCTGTTTGAGCAAATCTTAAAACATCTGCACCAGTCTTAGTGTTACAGTGCTTTGTTCTGTGATGTTTGACAAGGGCTAATTAAAACAATTGTTATTAGCTGTTCTATCTGAAATATTATCTGAATTACTCTGTCTGAAGCGTTTTGTCTGTATTGCAGCACAGGAACCCCAGGACGGAGGAATATTGCTGCCCTGTAATTGCAGGCATTCTTGGCTCTGCACCATGTTTGGTGAGTGTTATTTTAGATCAAAGTTTGATTTTTGGTGGGGATCTGTCTAAACTCATGACTGCAGTGACCAAAAGGACCAGTTAACGTAAAAACCCATGTTCCTTCTCTTAAAATCTAATCAGTGGACACACTACTCTCCCAATAAGTCTGTTATTCATCAGAAACAGCTTAAACAGTTCACTAAAGTAACTTCATTTTTTCTGTTAAAAAGAGAACCAGTAAACAAGCCATGATACTTTTATTACTTTTCAGTGTGAATCTGATTTCTTAGCAAATGAAGACATAATATTTTCTTTGTGTACCTTGCCTTCCTAGCACATGGGGCCATAAACTCAGTGACATCTATAGAAAGGTGAGTTGATGCTTCTTGTTCCATCCAGCAAGTAAGAAAGATAATTAAATGAATCCAAGGAAATCCCTATCTATGGACAAAGTTAAAGGAGAATTTAATGACTAATTTTTCAGAATCAGCAGAGGTAAGGCTCCTATATAAGTTCTTTTCATTGTGCAGTATCACATTTCCTTCAGATTCAAAGAACTGAGTAATTCCAGAATGCTTTCTTTTGTCTCCCCCTTTTTTTTAACTAGACTCTTTTACTGGAGTTTGAGACAGGGACCATCTTTTAGCTGCATGCACATGGATCATCCTGCATAACTGAGCTGTAAATGCTATTGAGGTGCTCTGTCTAAGTTTTCCCAGTGTCTTGTGCTGTGGTGTTTGCTGGAGTTTTCCCATCTTCCCTCTTTAAATCCGCTCCTTGCTCTCTGCCTGCTTCAGGCTTGGAGGATGCTGACCAGTGATGGCCCTTTCCTTACCACTAAGTTGTGCTGATTTCTAGGAAGGTGATCTGATCCATGTTCCTCCTCTGGCAGCTCCATAGGCATTGCACAGGGCTGGTGCTATGCTGCCAGAAGCAGGCAGAGGCGCATCTGCACTTGGGCAGGAAAACAGGCTGGGGAGCTGGCAGGGCTGCTTTAAATAGTGTCTGTGGAGTGATACTGAACTGGTAACAATGGAGAACATGGATGCTGAGCCTGCTGCACCGTTTCATAGCATCATTTTCACCCTTATGATCATTTACCTCCTCAGTGGTGAATATCCTCTTGATTCCAGCTCAGAAAGTGATTACTGGGGTCTGTGATCAAGTTGCTGTTTCTGCTCACCTCTCTCCCTCTGCAATTTATCCTCTTACTCCTGAAAATCCCCGTGGCTGAGGCTGGTGGGGCTGGAGCAGGGCTGTGGGTTCAGGAGGGTGCTGGGCACTCACCCAGACCTGGCTCACTCACCCCATTCCCTGTGTCCCTTCTCACCAATTCATGCTTCACCAGAGCCAAGTCCTGTGAGTGCTGTGGTCCAGTGTTACAACCTTGCCTCTCGATCTTTACGATGATTTCAGTAACAGAAACTCAGGATGATCCTCTTGGTGCAGACGTGTCTAATCTTCTGCTTGGGGATTTGAACTGGGCAAACACAGGACCCATCAAGCTCTGTGGGTTGGATCTGATGCCAGATGTCTGAGAGGGAGAAAGCAGAGGAAGGAAAGGGAATTTCTGTTCCCACCATCTAAGGATGGAGGAAACAGGCAAGGCTGGGAGAGGCCTCCTCTACTAGTGCCAGTGGGCATGCTGGAGGGCTGAGTTTTCACCTGCTGACTGCCTGCCCTTCTCTGCCAAAGCAAAAGGATGTTTAATTGGTATGGAAATAAGCCAGCAACATCCTACATCTTCTTTTCTCTTCCTGGAAGCTCACAGGGAGGGTGGTTGGGGATTTAATCTTTGCAGAGATCTGAGATATTTTTCCCCAAACGACACATTTTCAGCCTACTCTGCTCATGCTCTGTCTTTTTATATTTTCCCTGTTTTTCATCTGCTTTCCATGTTTTTCTTATCACGACAATGGTGGTGAAAAATAAACATTGCAACCAACAATGCTGTTCTAATAAAGCTGCAGTAAACATAGCATAGAGAATGCAAATTAAATACCATAACCATTTAGAAACTCTGGTTTTTATTAAATATAAGTAATTTCCATCTCAGCTTTAGAATATGGGTGGATTCTATTAAATTTAATCATTTTCCTGGAGGATTGCAGGGTAAAGGTATTTCACAAATGCACAGATAACAAATGAGGGTGATTTTAAAAAACAGCACAGAAAGGTGCAGTTGTTAAATATATGGATGATAAAGATGCTCTATTACTGACTCAACCTCTCCCTTCTCTTTTCAAGTCTGCTTTCTTCTGAGGTTGCTGTTCTCCATGGCTCCCAGAATGAATCTTTCAGAAACATTAATTATATATTTGTAAACATAAACACCAGTAAACTTGGCTTTTTTCGGGCATTGCAGAGAGCTTTCCTAGCTTTCCTTTTGGCTTCAGTCAGAGCAGGATTGAGCATCTAGGAGCTGAGCCTTTGGACTTGGACTTCAGTGCTGACATCCAGCCCCTGCTCAGCTGCTGTCTGTCTCCAAGGGCTGGAGATACAACATTTTTCAATATTTACAGCTTGCACCTGGACATGTGAATGCTGTGGCCAAGTCTTGGCCAACAGGAGACATCTGCTTTTCTTTCAGGTTCTTGCAGGCAGCGCCTGTGTGTAACCATCCAGCTGTCGCAGAAACCATCGTGTGGCCACTTGCTCTCCCTAGGTGCCAGCTTATATTGAAGTCAGTACTCAAATCCTTCTGTCGATCTGAACTTTGGTGACCATTCCCCAGGTACTTCCAGGAAATTCCTATCCTGGGGCCTCTTCACAGCTAGTAGCTAAATGGCACTGCTTTACAGCAATACTGAGCAATGCTGCAGTTTTGTGAATGTGGCTGAAGGTTGACTGCAGTACACCACAGCTTTGTGCTGCCTTCCAGTTGGTTGTTGATTCTTCCAGAACCATCCTTTTCTTGGCAATTTCTGTTGTCAGTCTCTTCCTCTGGAGGACTCATGAAGCTCTAGCAGTGTACAGACCTGATTCTGCAAAAAGCTCTGATGTTCCTGCAGTATTTTGCCTGCCAGTGGATCTGAATCACCTTTTCCATTTCATTTGCTCTGAACTTCCCTTCATAAAAAAAATATCAAGAAACAGGAGATGCCTGGGGGAATGCCCTTGCCTTTTCCTCTGTCTGGCTCACAGAGCTGTGTTTGCTGCTCCCGTGAAAATGGGTTGTATCCAAGATCTCAGCGCTTATCCTTTTAGGGCTCATGGAGCACTCCAGTGCCAGGCTGCACTCCAGAAATGGCCGCACTCCAGAAATGGGCATGCTGAGTTTGGGATTGCTGTAAAGCCTCTCATTTTGCAGGTGTTTGGTGGAGTGTTCATCACTTGGAACGCACGGCATCACCTGCATGGGAGCAGCAACACACCAGGAATCAAAGGACACCACAGACTGACATTTGCCACAGGAAATTATCTCCAGCCAGAATTGGTTTTGAGACAAAAATACACCAGGCTGGATGGTGCAATTAAATTATGCATGATAGGGAGAATAAATGAAAATAAAAGAAAATTTTAAAAGTCCCTCTCTCAGGCTTCAGTGCAGCAGTTCAGCGGCACAGGCTGAAAAAACTGAGTGTTTTATCCATAGTGTGTTTTGGGGCATAAGGAGTTTGAAATCTGCACCAGTTGTCTGATTGGAAATACCTGGTGGTGCTCAAGTTTGAGAAGGTCTCCTGAATATGTGAAAAAATTGTACACATATCTCAAACAAGGGCCCAACTCCATCACACACTTTGATTTAGTTTTTCTAACAGTCCGTGTGTGCTGCATGGAGTAATTGCATCTGTGTTCTTTCCCAGTTGAGTTTAAATGAAGTACAGCAACTTTGCTGACACCAAGCCTGAGATAAACATGGGCATGTGAGAAGAAAATTACCTTCCATATAATTTCATTCCCTCTAAGCAAAACAGCAAGAAGGCCTGAGGATATTTTTCACTGTTTTATGATGAAAATAAAGTGAGAAATCAGATAGTAGGAACCGTCAGTGCTAAACATCTGTGTATGTGAAGCTTGGAGAGTAGCTGTTAGCAGATCTTTCAAAGTTAATGTAACTGATCTTATTTCGTTGATTGAATAAATTATTATTTCCAGAGGGATTAGTTATAATCCAGAAGTTAACATGTCATTTCATCTTTGATTGTGCTCCTACAAATCTTCCATATAACCTCTCAGGCAGACAGCCCTGCAAGCTCAGCACTTTTTATAGAGGGATTTGTTACAAATCAAACTATTGTGGTGTATCTTTGTACAGGAGCTGAAGGGAAATATTCCGATGATGCCTTTTCTCCTTTGAAAATGCCAATTCATTGAAAATTAAACATTTCACAGAACTTTAGCCAAGACATATGACTTCCTTATTGCTTTTCCAGTTGTCATGCTGAGAGCCCTGGGTTTCTACACCCACTTTCCTTGGAACCCTGGCTTGCATGTATCCTTTTAGATATCTGTAGGAGGTGCAAAGGGCAAATTCTGTAAACCTGGTGCTGAAAAGTCCTGCTGTGGGACTTTGTGCATACACAAATATGACTTAGCAAGTGTAAGGAATGCAAAGTGGGGACTGGAAGGGAAGAAAGATAAAGGGTGGCTGAATGTGTATCTTCTCCAGGAATGCCTGTTGTGCTATCAGCTCACTTACTTCTCTGGAGCTCAGCTGGAATTTACTGCAAAGTGGAGTCAATTTTGCCTCTATGCACAGGGACAAAGAAAATATAAAAAATTTAAAGCAAGGCATCTTTCCAAATTAATCAGCCAAAACATTTTTAAGCCTCACCAATCCAGTTTACACAGCTTTTTAAATTTAATTGGTACTATTAAGTTTGTAAGGAGGAGAGAGATACACAATAACACAAGTGTGAATATAGAGATAGCTTCAAGATATTTAGAAGTGCATCAGTTTGCCTCTGAATGGACACAATAGTGAAAGAATGTGGCCTGCATAATGCAAAATGTTTGCATTCTCACCAGCTACTGCAAGAGGAATCACAAACATTAGAGAAGCTCAGGAAGTCACAGCATCCCTTTCTGTTTTTCACCTTTGCAGAAGTATATGTTGTCCAGTGTTGCAATATGGTTTACTATACATTATCTTTCTATTATAATTATATTTATATTTATATTAATATTTCATATACTAATGCTTTATTTTGTTAATGCGATGGCACCTTGGAGAGATAGTGAGTACACCTGGGTTTTTGAGTGTTGTGGCCTGAGAAAGGGGTCTGCCTCAGGTGATTTGTTTTCGAATGCATCTTGGCACAAGAACAGCAGTGCAGAGATCACACACAAGCCCAAAGGGGTCGGGCGGTGCTCAGCACCCAGGGATGGGCTGCAACATGCACTGGGACTCTTGGCAAATAATTTGTCATGGATGGCCTGTCCTGAGAGGCTGCTGAGGTGGGTTCCAGGATTTACGCTCCAGGTACGTTCTAGGATTTAAGCTCCAGACCCTCCTGTTCATACAGAGGTAATCATTGCCCCCATGGTAGCAGGTTTTGCCTCTGCTTCCTCATAAATCAACATTTCTCTGAGTACTTCTCCCCCTGCACTGCCTTGTTGTGCAGGCCCCCTCAAGCTATCATCTGCATCTTCTCTCTCTCTCTGAAAAAGGTTTATCTGACAAATGTATTCCTTCCCTCATCCCCATGGGGATGCTGCCTTTGCTGCCACTGCTCTTCGCATCTCAGACACCTTCCTGCAGAGGGTGAACTGGGAAATCTGCTTGTGCATGTCTGGGACTCTACTGCAGTCTGGATCAGTCTGGATCAGGCAGGAATCCATAAAGAGGTGTGCAGCAGAGGTGAGGCTGAGGTGCAAAGAGTTGCTGGTTCCGTGTCCATGGAGAAATGAGACCCTCAGGTGGATTTGTTACTGCTGCAGGATAGTCCAGCCAAGGGGTGGGATGTGCTTCTGGTCTCCATCGCCTCATCCTTCCCATCCCTCCCTGCGCAAGGTGCTCGCTGAAACCTTTGGCACAGGCTGGATCCATCTACCACTGCTGTGGCTCTCTAGGACTGCTGGGGGCTGGCTTTAAATTGCAGTTTTGGATTTAATCACTGTTTTGACAGGCTGCAAAAAAATACTGTTGTTGGCACCAGGAGCAGAAGGAACATGAGCAGCCACAAACAGAATGAACTGAAGAAAAAGAGCTTGTTTAGCTGGGGGCTTCTCTCCCTGCTGAATTTCAGCATTTAGCAGCAAGTGGCAGAGGTGTGAGACCTTCTCAAAAATAGGTGACAGGCGTAATTTTTAATAGGAAGTATTAGACAAACCCCAGAAATGGGTTCCAGGGAAAGGTGAGTGCTCTGGGCTGGTTTGCTTTCAAACACAGTGCCCATAAATAACAGCTTCCAGGCAAGAGGTGTGGTAACGATTTCAGCGTTCCTGTTAGGGACTAAATGAGCTGAGAGCCCGCAAGCTTCACTCCCTAGACTTGCAAATCTAATATTTTGTAAGATGTGAAGTTTTCCCCAGCCCTTTCTATTTGCTTGTGCACATAAATAAGAAATTATATTCAACCTGTTTTATCTGTCAAGACATGGTCCTTGTGGGGAATATCCCCCTGCATGTGGGTGTGAAGATGCACTGAAGGAAAGGGGGGCATTCCCAACCAGTGTTAGCTTGCTGCTTCTTATTTTCTCTACCTAAATTTATTATTCTTATGCTCAAATTTCTCTTTAGTGTTCAGAGATATCTACCTAAACAAATCTGTACATCTGCAATGCAGAAAAGAGTGGAAGCTATACTCGCTTCTGTGTTCAGCAATTTGTTGTACAGGATTTTCCATAAATAGCTTCTTTCAGCTGTAGTGTTTCCTTACAGTCTTCTGTCATCCAAATGGCATTGAAAGTATCATAACATTACTGTAGGTTAACAGATTTTTTTTTTATACCAATGGTACAAATTCAGCTATGTAATTGTGCCTGTAGATCTTCTTCAATGATGTATTCATGTGGTGTTGTATTTCCACACTCCTGTTCTTACTAAATTACCTGCCCTCTCCAGGTGGGTCCCCCCTTCCCCGCCCCTAGCCCTAACCACTCCCTCGGGTTTCTCCCATTGATTCTGTTACCCCAATTCTGCCCATGTACCACCCCTATGCTCTGAGACCATTGGTCCATGTGCTCTCTCCCCCCCCTTCTTCCCCAGATAAACAGAGGCTGCATGCCAGGTGAGGTGCCTCTTGCTTTCTGCCTTTGCCTTGGGGTACCAGCCTCTGCCTGGGGGAACCACGCCATGTGCTGGCTCTCAACCTTTGGGAGCCAGCATGTGTGCTGGCTCTAGGCTTCTGGGAGCCAGCATGAAATAAAACCATGCGGAGAGTCTTCTTGCCTCCTTTATCGTCACCGTTTTGCGGGGCTTCAGCTAGCCGAAGCATGTGAGGGACAGCCTGGAAAGGCACAGGAAGCGGGAACAGCCGCTCTCCCCGAGCAAGCCTCACTGCGCTCTCTGAGAAGACTGTGGCATGACATGCCATCGGAGGAAACTACACACAGCAACAAACGGCCACCCAAACGTGGAGCATCTGCGAAGAGCTGCCCTGGAGAGCGTCCCCTGCAACCGCTGCTGCAGGAGAGAAGTCGCCTTTGGGAAGCCACAGCCAGTAGCTTCCTGAGGAAAGCAGTGCTTTCAAAGGAAGTCAGCTGAACAGTGACGGACCATCATGAGTGTTTTACTTTGGCTCTCTGTGCTGGTAAGCCCCTGAGGGATGCCTGCTGGAAAACCCCTGTGCAAGAGGAGCCTGTGGATGGCCTGGTCAGCCTGGTATGGGGGTCACTTTTTATTTTAATCCTTTTTACCTCAGGGTGGCTGGAGTGTTGGGGGTGGATTCTTGTCTAGATGAAGGAGGTAGCCTTGGCAAGAAAAAATCCATTTCCAACAAGAGAAGGTGCAAGTGTAGTACCCCCTTTTTGGGAGACGTTTTTCTTTAAGTTCACCCATGCGTGGGGAGTTCTTGCGGGTNCCTGGTATGGGGGTCACTTTTTATTTTAATCCTTTTTACCTCAGGGTGGCTGGAGTGTTGGGGGTGGATTCTTGTCTAGATGAAGGAGGTAGCCTTGGCAAGAAAAAATCCATTTCCAACAAGAGAAGGTGCAAGTGTAGTACCCCCTTTTTGGGAGACGTTTTTCTTTAAGTTCACCCATGCGTGGGGAGTTCTTGCGGGCGAGGGATAAAGGGAATTAACCTTTGTTTTGTTTCACTTAGTTATCTGGACCCTAATGACTACCCCGACCACGTGGCAGTAGCCATTCTGCCGATTTGCAACCCCTCTGTCTCTCCCCCCTCCCTATGTCCCTTCTCCCCCTGTCCCTCAGGAGAAATCAGAAGATGATACCTCTTCTAATTCTCCCCCGTCCCCTTATCGAGCTGGGACTGATCACCCCGGCCCGGGCGCTCCCCTCACCCGCCTCCCGACCCCCCAATACCCCGCTGTATCGGCACCACGTTTCAGTCAAAATGGCGGCGACGTGGCCGCAGCATAGTGCCTTCTTCTTCGTATTTTCCCATGCCTGCAGAAACCTCTGGCCCCTCCCAAACTCCACCCCCCACACCAGGACCCCTCCCTCGTGTCATTGGGTGTAATGGCGTTGGCTCATCCCCTCTCTATCGGGACCCCCCACTCGATCGCAGGTTCCACCCATTTCCGCCCCCTTCCCCGATGGGTCTGCCCCCAGCACTTCCCCCGGCTGGCGCCTGCATTGCTGGGGCCGCGGGCAGGGGGGGCAGCTGCGCAGGACTGGGACATTCTTCCTGCAGCTCACACGCTCCCAAAACCAGGGGCATGGGCACTGGCAGTGTGGGGGGAAGCCTGGCCCCGGTGCCAGCCCGGTGGAGCAACAGAGCGGCGCGGCCGCGTGGGGCAGGACTGGCCCTGGGACAATGTGGGCCAACCTGCCTTGGCGGGATCGGCGCGGAGCTGCAGCTCCACGTGCCACGCGGCACTGGAGCTGAGGCACAGCCCCCCCTTCCCTGATTCCCACGCCACTGAGACCGGAAGTGAAGCGAGCAGCTACCGGAAGGAAGCCATCTTAGCAGCCTCAGCAGAAGACAAAAGCAGCTGCAGTCTGAGAGCTCAGCCGGCACCAATCTGCAACGTCAACACCAACCATCAACCTCATCATTTTAAATTTAACTGTTCTGCATTATTTTACCATTTTTCTGTTGTATAAAAATTAGCTGTAAGAGTCCTAGGAAAAGACCCTTCCCTCTTCAATTTAGTAAGAAAGGGGGAGACGTGGTGTTGTATTTCATGTCTCTCTCGCTCTCTGCCTTTGCCTTGGGGCACCAGCCTCTGCCTGGGGGAACCATGCCATGTGCTGGCTCTAGGCTTCTGGGAGCCAGCATGAAATAAAACCATGCGGAGAGTCTTCTCGTCTCCTTTATCGTCACCGTGTTGCGGGGCCTACAGCTAGCCAGAGCATGCGAAGGGCAGCCTGGAAAGGCACAGGAAGCGGGAACAGCCGCTCTCCCCAAACAAGCCTCACTGCGCTCTCCGAGAAGGCTGTGGCATGCCATACCACTGCCAGAAACCACCTCACCGCAACATATTCATTTTTAATACCTGTTACGGAATTCATATATGGGGGAATAGGTATTACAGATTAGTTTTATTGCCACTGTTCCACTCTTCTTAGCAAGCTTGTGGGCAGTTTTGTTTAGATATCTGTTATTCATCACTTGCCTGAATGTGCAAATGTGGGTGATTTTCAAAAGCTCTGCCATTTAAAATTAACAGGTTTTAACATTTTGTTGTTGGTTGCCCAAGAGAAGGTGATTCAAGGAAAGTGCAAGGAACCAGCCAAATGTTTAAAAATTCTTCCTGTGGGATGATCAATCTTTCTCAAATAGAATTGTGACCCTTGGCATGCTTAAATTACTATTGATTTAACAGTAAAAAATACATTTTTATTAGTTTTTAATTTATTTGTCCTTTGCTCTGAGATCCCTCAAAACCATAAGTATTTATACAAACAATTTATGGTCATATAATAAATAGTTTTCACAATTTAATTAAAAAGTCAAGCAGCATAACTATTTTTCAAGCCCAGCAAGTAAAGATCCTGCCATTTTTATGTTGTAAATCAGGATATAGACTGTCAGTTTAATCTCCTCTGTTCTCAGCTGATGCACCCATAGCATAATACTGTGTTGATATGAGCACTTGAGCATTTTCTCAAATGCTTCAGAGTTAGCCCAGGAGCTGTAGTAAGCCCAGGTTGTGTTTGTATTTCTTATTGCCCTCAGGAGTGGATGATCCCTGCTCCTTGCTGGTGTGTTTCTAGGTTGAGCTGTGTATGGTGGCAGGTAATGATGAGTGGTGGTGATGTGTGACTGTGTCCCTAAACAAACACCTTTGACTCTTGCCACAGGACGATGACATTTCTTAGATGTGGACGTGTTGTTCAGTGATACAGAAACCCACCAGTGCCTCCTGGCATATTGACATTTCACGGCTGTAAAACTCTTCATTTAATGCATTCTGTCATTTGTCACAGACAAATTGCTGGGTCCGTTCTCCCTTTGTCCACGGAAAGATCAGGGAGAGGTGGCTGCCTCGCTGGGGTGTGGTTAGGGGAGTGCTGGCTCTCGCTCCTTCTGCCAGCACTCATTAGGGTGCTGTTTATTACACAATTTATGAAATTATCGTCTGCTTCAAGCCTGGGCAGACTGGCCCTTTCTGCAGAAATCATCTGTTAAGTGCATCTGTCTTTTCCAAAGGGATCCACGGAGCTCTGCAGGACTCCTGGAAACGGGTGTTGGAACACAGGGTCTGCTGTGGGGGGCCATTAACTGGGACAGAGGGGACATTGCAGCTTCTTTATGGGAAGAACATTATCATTTCGGCTGTGGGTGACATCTGTGCATCATTTCAGCTGTGATGACCAAGCTGGGTGCCCTGCATGGCACTGGCAGTGCCAAGTGGCTCCCAGCATCACGGCTTTGCTGGGGAGTGCAGGTATTCTGGCAGTGTCAGATTCAAGTTCTGTTGCTCTCTGAATAAATTTCCATTTAAATTCATTCTGATTGCTGTGGAAAGACATTTGAAGAAAGACTTGTTGCATGGCCAGTCTTGCCTTAACCTCCTGTGCTGCACTCACCTGAATCCAAGGTTTCTTCCTATGCAACTTGCCTATGTAGATGCCTGGGTGTCCCTGCACTTACCTGTCCTATTGTCCTGTTTAGTTTTATCATTTGAGAGATTTTAAACTAAAAATAGGAATATTATTTCTAAGGAATACTATTTCTAAGGTCAGATACTGGGCTGAAAATGGCACACGTGGACACCTGCATATGGGCTCTGTGAGAGCTGCTGGTGTACAGGTACCAGTGACTACCAGGATCCAGCTCAGAGGGTGTGGTTTATAATGGGAGCTTCAAGATGTTTTCCAGATTTCCCTTGGACTGTTGGAAAGTACCATTCTGACAGCCCCTTAGCACAGATGTCTTGGTTTGAAAGACAGGTGTCTGCTAGGCAAGGCAGGAGCTTCCTTTGGAATGGAAAATGTAACCCCCTTCCCTCCAAATTATTTTAACTTTGAAATTAAGAAGCTTTCAGGCAAAGATATGAGAATAAGAATAACAGTTCTTTACAAGCATGTATAACAAGGCAAACAAACAACAACACCGGCAGCCACAACAAACAGAACCAGAAGCCAGTGCAGCCTTCTCTCGGCTGTCAGGCCCTTTCCCCCTTGGTGCAGTTCCGCTCACGGCCGGCAGGGGCGCTGGTGGCTCCGGGCCGGGCAGGGCGGGTGCGATGGTTCTCCCGCGCCTGCAGGGGGCGCTGTGGCGCAAGCTCAGGGAGCACGCGGCAATGGCGGCTCGGCCGAGCCGGGAAGGGATGGGAGAAAGGCTTCACAAACCCCTGGGGCAGCCGATCCCTGTGCCCCAGCAGGACCCTCGGGAGCAGCAGGCTGGAATGGCAGGAATGAGCACAAAATCCCGGGTGGTAGACGAGATGTATCAGACAACGCAGCTCTAGTGGAACCACCGGACATCTCAGCAGGCAGAGGCGTGTGGAGCTACAGTGTAGAGAAGCCTCAGAGCAGTGGCAAAAGAACTGCAGGGGCAGGGCAGTGTGGCCCGGCCCTGAGCCAGTCAGGGAAGGGTGGGCTTGGGATCCCGGGGTTTTTCCCCTGAGGCACCCGAGCAGATGGTGAAAAGTCCCTCTTTTAGTGAGATAGGGTGTTAAATAGGCTCCATTCACAGTAGAAGGCAGCAGAAGGCAGAACGGAATAGTGGTGATGAATTCTCCCCACAGAGACCCAGCTTCTCTCACCTCTGAATGCCAAGAGAACAAGAGAGCTAGGGGCTCCACCCAACCCCTTTTCCCCAGTCCAATTCTCACGGCATCTCTGCCCTGCAGGAGAAACCCCCAGGTAAAAGAGAGTAGCCAGCTGGACCCCTCCCCTGAGCTGTGGCCAGGTCTTTTGTCTCTCTTAAGTGTCCACGCGTTACTGTCTCCTAGCAACACGTATGGGGAAAATTCCTTAAGAGGGAAAAAAACAAAAGGAAAACTCCTAAAACCCCAACAACAGGATTTAATCTAGAGGAGAGAAGACTGAGAGGGGATCTCATTAATGCACATAAATGTCTCAAAGGCGGGTACCAGAGGATGGTGACAGACTCTTTTCGGTGATGTCCAGTGACTGGTCAAGGAGCAATGCTCATAAACTAAAACATAAGAAATTTCACCTCAACATGAGGAAGAACTTCTTTACATTGAAGGTGGCAGAGCCCTGGAACAAGAAGGTAGTGGAGTCTCCCTCCATGGAGACCTTCCAAACTCACCTGGAAGTGTTTCTGTGTCACCTGCTCCAGGTGACCCTGCCTTGGTAGGAGGGTTAGACTATAAGCGGTGGGTGAGCAGGTAAGAGATGCTACCTAGAACCCTGCCAGCCTGATCATCAGAAAAATCTGTAGGGAATTTTTCAACGTGCAGGGAATTGAAATGAAGTTCAAGTGAGGCTGAGTAGGTGTTGTTCAGCAGCTGGTTTAGACTTTAATCACCGTTAAATCTTTTAGTTAGATAATTGTTCTATCAGCTGATAATTTGAATTGTATTGAAGAACAATATGCTAAATCGTCTTCAGTGGGAAACAGCAAAGGAGATGAGTTTGGATTCCTTCTTGTTCATTCTTTGCATATCATCCTGTCAGTTCCTATGTTTTCTCATTAATTGAGTTGCCTGGCGTGCATTTTCCTCTACAAACACTGCCTGACACAATAGCTTGGGAAGCCAGGACTCATTATCAAAGGTCAAGGCCTCTGTGTAATTTGCCTTGGATCAGGAACTGTTGTTACACTTCCAGCTGTGCTGTGGGAATTGGGACAAATTTCCTAGTGATGATATGCCTGAGTTTTCCATTTATATAGTTTTAGGATTTGGGATCTGTGTTTCTCACAAGCTTTGCTCTACTAAAAGCCAAGCTGCTTGGTGGTTTCAAAGTCCTTGAAGTAAAACTACATACAATTTTTTTCAAGAAGAAATGAATTTAAGCTGTGCTTCAAGCTATGTTTTCTTCGCTTTATGGCATTGCTGTGTGCTGGGACAAAGAGCATTACAAGTCTAATGGCTTTGCTGTGGTTTTTCTGTAGGACACAAGCCGTCACAGGAGGCTGTGTCCCCCCAAAAGCTGTTCGGTGCATAGCAATGAGCCTTGACCTGTGCTGGGCTGGCGGTGCTTGGATGCTCATGGCAGCTGCAGGCTTTCCTGTTTCCAGCCAGTTCCCTGCAGCTCCCTCGGCTGAAGCTACAGTGAGGAAATCTGTGCACACTGCAAGTCATAAGATATACCAAGTTCTCCACGTTGCCAGGGAAACATCCAGTTATAGACACAGCCCTTAAGCTTTTTTCTCGGTTTGCTCAGTCCCACATCCCTCATGGACTGCCAGTCTGGCTGCTGTTGGTGGAAACTGGGAATGCTGCAATATCCGAGGGGGAAAACTCACTTTGGAGACCTTGGCAAAGAAGACTCGTAGAAAGAAATGGGAAACGAATAAGGAAAAAGTGATGTATTTTGTTGTTGGTTGTTTTTTTCCATAAGAATGGAGGGCTTTGTTTTGGTTTGGGTATTTGTGCATTTGGGGATTTGCCATGCAGGTGCCAAAAATAGTATTTTCCTGGGCAGGGGATTGCAGGGATTTCGTGGTCTCTATTCAAGGCTCAGTAATTCCCCACAGAGACCTCATGAGAGCAGGTAGAACTGGTCCAGGTGAGCACCAAGACAAGGGGCCGGAGTCCAGGTGTATGGGGCTGCCAGAGGGCACACAGCTTGTGGCCCAGCAAGCTTCGGGGAATTATAATGAGCTTCATACTGAGCTGACAGCTGGATCTTGCTGCCAATGAATCCGATGGCAAAGCACTGACTGTTTTCAGGAGCAGGCAGGCTGAGCCAAAATTGGCTGCTGCTATGTCTCATTTGCATGGAAGTTAATTACCTGTGTCTTCAGGTTCACTTATCTTTATGGAGATGGGCATTAAATCTGGCTCCTGCTGGTTTCTCAGTCCCCTTTGGACTTGTTTCCACCGTTTCTGAAGCAAGATCCATTTCAGGTGCATTTTTGTCTTACCTCTGCTGAAAGAGCCTTGCTTGGTGACAGTCATGTTGTTGTCCCTGCTTTATTATTCAACCTGTATGGAAATTTGCTAAGAACATGGTAGTGAGGTGGAAAATCTTGGACAGGTAATGCATCTGCCAGACATGAAACTTGTAAATGGTTGTCTGAATGCAGCTCTGACCAGGGTTTCAGATGGAAATGTTCTCTCTGAGCATGCAAGGCCAGGAACTTTGTCCAACTCAGACTTTGGCCCTCCTTTGAGCAGGGGATGGACTAGAGAATTCCATAAATACCTTCCAGTTTAAGTTATTATTGCAATCCATATTATGATACTACGAATTTGAATTAGTAATAATGGTGTGATGTATATGAGCTCTTGGTCAGTGTAATTGGAATATATCCCATAGCATCCTCATTTTTCCTCTCCTCAGCAAAGTGAGATGATGAAAGTTTGTGTGCACTTTGTATAGACAAATATTTGTGCAGAGCACTTGCCTAAATAGAGGTCTAAAAATCTAGTTTCTGGTTATTCCAAATGCAGCCTGCAGTGTTTGAGTTTTTTGTTTGGTTGGTTGTAGGTTTTTTTGTGATGTTTTGGGGTTTTTTAATTGCAATTTTTTATTTGTACTTGACTTCACTAATAAAGAGCTAATTTTTTAAAATAAGGTCATATGACAAATCATTAATCTGGTAATGAATGTTTCAATGAATGATTGCTCATTGCCCATGGCTCTCTAAGCTTATTTCAAGCTGTCTGCAGCTGCGATTCCGCTGTGAAATTTTTTGCCATCCAAGTAAAACATAAAGTCTGATGTGTGTCTTTAAGATGAAAGAGAAACCCTCTCCTTAGATAAGCAGCTGATTTTCCATATTGATATTTCCAGTGGTGAACAGCCAGTTAAACATGCAAGTCAGTGCCTTGCACTGGGGAAAAGTGATGCCAACTATTTCTGCAATGTTATGGGATGTCACTGGAGTTAGTGGGGGCAGCAGGGCAGTAGCTGGGTTGAAATGGCTTCACCATACACAGCACCTCTGAAAGCAGCCCAAAATTGGGGATATTTTATGTCTTTTTATGTATCTCATCTGAAAATACATTTTTTCCTCTGTTACCTCTGCTTTCCCTCATTCATTTATTGCTTAACTAGTTTCATGGATTTAATATTAAAGATTTACCATTAAGAATCAAATGTGGTTTTCCTGAAAGATGATGAAAATGATGTGTCCTGTAGTTTGTATTTGGACTGACTGTTTTCAGGTGCTCTGTTGTCAAGATCATTTAATGGGTGGCAGGTTCCTGCTTGCTCTTTTCCTTTATTTGGCAATGGATGTGGAACAGAAAGACAGATGAGAACCAAAAACCTTAAGTTAGATTAACAGAAAGATTAAAGCTTTTAAAGGAGAGCTGACATTGTAACATAGTAACTATTAGAAAATACATGTACAGATTAAAGAAACCTGGAAAAGAGTTGTAAAAAAGCTACGGAAGCAGCTCCAGTGTTTTTATTTATAGAGGAAACTACCTGGGGTGGCAAGGAACAGCATTCCCTGAGTTGCTGTGAGTTAAGGACTGTGGAAGAGGTTGGTGTTTAATCCTGTAGGCAAGGGAATGCTGGAGATACAGAAAGCCCACAGGGTGGAAGGTGCATAACAAGACAGTAAAAACTGTCCAGAAGGAAACAGGTAATATGAGGGGAAACATTCTTAAACCTGTTCTGGATTACCCTAGGCTGATTTGTTCTGAATACTCCCTTTCCCCTCCCCCTCTTTGTGGCTTTTACTAGCTTCTATCTATTTCAAGGTTTAAAAAATGTGTACCAATTTCTTTCCTAAGCACAGGAAGTCAACGAGCTGAATGTTAGCTGTTAAGCTAAAGCAGCCTAAATAAATGATCGCTGCTACATCAGGCAGCAAGTGTGCACCCATCCATGCACGCCCTGAGAGGAAAAAATTACTTCTTTTTCATATGATGACTGAGTTGATTAAAATATTTAGCAGTTCTTTCTGTTCAGGCTTTATCGTGAATATTTGCATTCTCCTCTCAGTAGGAAGACAGCACAGATTCCCTTCTTGGCAGAAATTTTAAAAATGGCCCCCTTCACCTGCATCCACGTTTGATGGGCAGCATGTGCTGTGCTTATGGCCAGAGGTTCATGCAGATGTTCATGCCTGTCCACTGTTTCATTCTGTCTCTATCCTGCAGTTGCTGTTTTGGTCAGGGCATCCATCTGTGGGGTTTAGCAAGGCTTCACCACACATCTTCAGGAAGCCACTGGATCCTCAATTTGCCAGGAAGGTGTCTTCAGCCACCCTCAGAGTGCATGGCTTTACTAGACCTGAGTGCCTCTACACAAAAGCTGTTTTCCATAGGCCTGTCTTGCTCCCACTGATGGATGAGATTTATTTGAGAAGTTTTAGCCAGTCTCTCAAAGGACACACTCCTGACTGCCTGCAGGGGAGGTGCAGGAGAGCCATTTCTGGCTTCAGTTGTGATTCAGTTTGCCCAGTCAAAATTACTTGGAAACACTCCTACCTTTTTGTCCTGGCAGACATATAGCTTAAGTGCCCTAACAGATTCAAAACACCTGAATGATCACAGTATTAACACAGTATAAAGAGTACTATCATTCAGTGTCACCTCATTATGGCTAAGAGAAGTGTAATGCCAAATGTAGTGCCAATGACAAATGCAGAATAACTCCAGTTGCTGATGGTACAAATTGGATTCAGCTGAAGCTTCACACATGCTCAAGAAGCTGGAGAGAATCAAAAAGCTGTTTAACATACTTGAGTGTTTGGGAGTAGTTATAAGGTAGATGGTGTTTCATGCTCATTAATCAAAGGGTAGGGGAGAAACTCATTTGTTCAACACTGATTAAACCTGTCCTTGCTGCTATAATTAAAATACATCTTCACTTTGGAGCCTTCCTTAAAAAGATAATGCATCTAGGCTGTATTAAACAGAGTCATGTTTGGGTTTTGCTGGGTAATATTTTCATTTGCAAAATTTCAAGAAAGGCAACACTTAGCTGATACAAACTGCAAGATGAAGTCTTTGGTGTGAAAAATCCTCTCTTGAATTGACCTATCTAAGATAATTTCTCCCCTCTGGAATGAGTAGGGAAGCCAGGGAACAGAGGAATCATGCAAGATGCAGGAAAAGGAGAGGCTCCCAGGCTACTCCAGGGTCTGCAGAGGCAGAGCTGGGAGCTCGGAATCCAGCTTTGTCTGTGCTGAGAAATTTGGCCACTGTAGCAAAACACAAACACAGTTCCAAAGCTGTTTTAGTGAGCAGAATAGGCTCAGTTAGCAAATGGAATTCATGCTGGCATTATGCATCTCTGCTATTGTATTTTGCCAGCAGAGAAATGTGGCAGATAGAAGCAAGTGTATTTTTTTTTTAAATTCCACCACTAGTAGAACTTGGCAGAGCCTGGTGCAAACCTGGTGTGAGTTGCCAACCCCATGGCTCCAGGCCTGCTAAGGGAGGGATTGAAGTAAACACCAGATCTTTCCTGGCCTCACTGATAAGCTTAATGAGGGCACTAAGCAGAGGCAAAGCCCCTCTCAAACTCCATGCCAAAGGACTCCTTGTTCCCAGAGGCATCTGGGAGAGGAAATATTATGCAAACTCCAATTCTCCAGTGTGGTTTTAGGAGTATGTCTGCTAAATTCAGGGGCCTGGAGATGGGGGGAAGATCTCCACAAGCAAAACCTGCCAAAAGAGTGTCCAGAGCCTGGTCACTGCAGGCTTGTGTGTCCATTGGGTTCACGTGGCTGTTGTTGCTGGATGGATCCAGGTGCCATCAGATTCCCCAGAGCCATGCATTTCAAGGGGAAAGAAAGGGTCTTAATTTTTTTTCCCTAGCTTTTCTGCAGAGTATGATGTCCAAATCCCTTCGGAAAGGGAAATTGCATACTGGTTTTCATTGTTGGGCTTCATAAGTGGGGCATTTTTGTCTGCTCTATGGTGCAGCATGCTCTGTTTCTCACAGCTGTTAACCTCGTAAATGTGGGTGTTTGAGACTCAGCCACTTAGGCAGTTTTAGTTCTTTCCTGGGGCTTGATATATTTTTCCTGCAAATGCATAATTACAGAAATTTATTAGGAGAAACTGCCATTGGCAGAGCTCTCTTCCACCATAGCCCAGATCAGGTATGTGATGTGTTGAGATTTATTTTCTCATCTCATTGCACACATTTTTAAAAGTCAGGCTCTTGGGCTGGGGAGGGAGAGGTCTGTCCTCTTTTACCTGCTGAAATTAGTAATAGCTAGAAGCTGTCAAGTGGTGATGGGATAGGAATGAATTTGAGGAAGGAACAGAATGGGGCTTCTGCACATCAATGTTCTACTAGAGCCAAACTTCCTTCGCTTTCTGTTCTTCAGGGATTTCTGTCATTAAAGCAGAAAACAAGGAAAGGAAAGAAAAATGGCTCTAGGCTACTTAGCGAGTCTCTGGCAAGTGCAGAAGGTTGGACCAGTCCTTGGGACATTAATGTTTATTATTC
Source organism: Rhagologus leucostigma (assembly GCA_013397725.1). Taxonomy (NCBI): domain Eukaryota; kingdom Metazoa; phylum Chordata; class Aves; order Passeriformes; genus Rhagologus; species Rhagologus leucostigma. The sequence goes on along the minus strand of VZTD01003140.1, from coordinate 117,241 downwards.
AGGCGCACTTTTTCTTTTCTACTCTGTTCCTTCCCAGGTGGATGTGTGGATTAAAACTCCCTCTGCATTGTTTCTAGAAGAAAATAGCTACAGCAGCTTGATTCAAAGCTCTCAGAAAGCTGCAGTGCCACCCCAGCTCTGCAGGTAGTGGCTGTTGGGGCTGTTTGGGGGGTGTGGATTGGGCTATCCCAGTGGAGGATCTTGCTGGGCTTCGTGCTACTGTTGGTGTGGCTTCTCTGTCCAGTGCCATGTGGCACGGGCCCTTCTTGTGTCATGAGTACCACACCCAGCTCTTCCTGCAGTTTTCCATTTTTTCCTCTACTTTTCCTTGTCTTTCAACATTTTTACAGGTATTCCTTAAAAATAAGAAGAAAGAATGAGTACAATGGATAACTCTATGTATATATCCCCCCATAATTCCCCAACAATTTAATAATCTAAAATGCTGTTTATTTGCTGCATCCAGACCTTATCCACCAGCAGGCTGTTCTGCTGGACTCTCTGCCAGCAGCACATCGCAATGAATGAGAGGGGTGTGAAAGTGAGAGGGCTGTGAAAGAAAATACACAGAACATTGTGTTTGTCTAAAAGGACAAAAGAAAGTGCTATTAAAGCAAAAAGAGTGTTGGATTGTCCTGGGCCATTCCCATTTCCAAGAGAAGGGCTTCAGAGAGAGCCTGAGGGGCTCTGCAACCCAGGTATTCTCCAAGGTATCTGAGTTATCAACGTGATTGAAAATGGTCCATGGTGCAAGGGGTAAAACCCTCTGACCCGATGCACTGATGCAAAAACTGAAATTTTTGCTTCATTGCTAGGGAAGGAAAATCAGGAAAGAAATGTCGAGAAAGGAAGGCTGAAAAGAAAGGCAAACAGTCTGCTTGCTTTATGAGACAGGAAAGACTTGTGGGACATTCAGTGATGTTTGTTGGATGAGATGCCACCTCTGTGGCTCAGGGTAGCTCACTTGCCCTGTGAGCAGTGCTGTAGTCCCTGGGAGATCAAAGCCATGGGGCACTGGTGCAGCCTTTGCTGTTCCCATCCCACTCAAGAGGCAGAATTTTATTTTCCCATCTTAATTTGTGCCACTGCTGACAGCAGCATTTGCCCTAGCAGAAGTTGCTCTTACAAGAACTACATTCCTTTTCTAAAATTGCTTCCACCACTGATTGCTTAAAAAGAAATCAAATGGCTGCCACGCCAGCTCTTAAATGAGAGCTGCTAGAGAGCAGATCAAGAGGTCTTCAGAGAAGCAGCAAATAAAAAGTCTCTTGTGTTTCTGGATTCCTAATCTGCTCTGAAGCGGGGCTGTGAGCCAGCAGGGTGGGGGGGAGCCATGTCCGCTGGTACGGAGCCGAGGACTAGGCAGGCTGGCTGGGCTTGCTCACACTGAGAGCTGGCTTGCTCGTTCTCCCTCCATGATTGGCTTTCCTTTTGATTTGATGCTGGTTAGGCACCAAGCACCATGAGTAAAACAAGGTGAAATAAGGACTATTGAGGAAAATGGAAAAACTTCAAGGCAAAACAGGTCCACACTTAAACAGTTACAGTATAAAGAAGATTTATTACTAACAGAATTAAAAGTAAAAAGAAATAGTAAGAAATTAAAGCAAACTCTCAGAACACCTTTCTCTTCCAGTACCTCCCTCTTGCCACCAATCCGCACAAGGGAAACAAACATGGGGTTTGGTCAGTGTTTCATTTTTAAGAGTCTTTCTTTATGTTTAAGGAAAAGAGTTTCTTCTCCTGTGCCATGGGATCCTTCCCATGGGAGATAGCTCTCTGTGAACTTCTCTAGCGTGGTTCAAACTTTCACAAACAACAGTCTGGTCGGAATCTGCTGCAGTGGAAAAAAAATGTCCCTCCCATCAATCTTGCAGTCTTCCCACACTGCCAGTCATGGGTCATAAATAACTTGGGGTTTAGTCTTTGAAGATGAGCTGTTCTAGCCTGAAAGTAAAGGCTCTCTTCTCAATCTCTAAAAGTCTTTCACCGCATCTATATACTCTGGCGTGAGTATTTTTCATGAACTACGCATGGATTTCTACATCCCCCCATGTACCTCATCTTATGAATTATAGGGAAAACAAATTGCTGTATTATAGTTTTTGCCACGTCTTGCAAGCAGAATTTTCAGCTCTGGAGCTGGGAGCGCCTGCTCTCCTTCCCTTCCTCTACTGACCTTGGTGCCTCCACATTGGTCTCATCTCACATGATCTCACCTTTCCTTTCTCTCTGACCTGGAAGAAATCTGGTGCCTGTTAAGTTGCAGCTAAGAAGTTGATCTTGTCTCTTGTCCGGGCTCCGTGCCAGGGAAAACTCGCCATGTCTCTCATTGTCGGCTGTATGGTGTTTTTGCTTGGTTCGATGTGAGCCGTGCTGGCTGCATGGAAGGGGTCCACTGGCCCCAGAAACCATGCCACGTGGTTCCGGCTGCACTGTTGTTTAAGGCTGGTCGCGGGTGCCTGTGGAGCCAGGATGGCTTTGCCCTGGCAGCTCGGCCCCGCACTGCTGCACCGGGGCAGGAGGAGCAAGGGGCCTGGTCCCACTCGGGGACGGGGCCCGGGGGGCTCCCCCCCTCGCCACCCCTTGTCAGGAAGCAGGAAAAAAGGAACTTCTCACCTTTCCTCCTGCTTTAAATATGTACATCGCAGAGGTGTTACTAGCTTTCTCATTGGTTTAGCAACCTGCCCATCAAACTAAGTTTTAAACTACCACAATTTTAAAAGCTTCATTTGGAGCCAGAGCAGCAAATTGGAGGCCAGTTGTTTGAAGACAGTGTGGGGAGAGACCTGGACCAGAGCAGTGCCTGTGAGCTGGGATACGTCTGGTGGAGATAAAGCCTGCAGGGGAGGGAGAAAAAAATAAATGCTTTGGGTTGGGAATAAGGTTACTCTTTCCTGCCTTGGCTGCCAGAGGGATGCTGGGGTTTGAGAGCAATTGAAAAGAAGAGTTTTTCTGGCAGAGGGATGCAAGCCTCCTGACTACACCCCGCTGCGATGAGGATTTGGCACCCAAACAAAGTAATTCTGTTCTGAGGCAGTCTCTCCCAAAGATCTGAGGGGAGAAAAATAAAGAGAGGGAGAAGAAAAACAGCCAGCAGAAATCCCTTAGAAAGAGCAACTCCTGGTTAATGGTGCACTGCAAGCTTTGAAAATCAATGGTGACAATTGCAAGGTGCTGCATAAGAAGGAGAGCAGTTTGAACTGCAGGCACGGAGCTCCAGGTCACCTGCAGACACCTGGGCCAGGCTGCTGGAAGCTGGGTGAAAAGCCATGCTTAAAAATGCAGAAGTAGAAATATCATAGTGTGAATCATGGGACAGGTGACAGCCCTCAAAATGTTACAGTGACACTGCTAAATAGGAGGCCCAAAGCTTAATGGTACCTTGACAGAGGTTCCTGCTCCCATCATTTGGTGAACAACCTCAGAGGTTGTCACAAGGGCATGCAGTGACAGGACAAAGGGGAATGGCTTCAAGCTGAAGGATGGTAGGTAGATTAGATATTAGGAAGAAATTAGGGAGGTGTTGGCAAAAAAGACTCTAGAGAGCCCATTTTTCTGCAGCAAACTCTTTGAACAGTTCTTTTCCACATCCATGCAGATTGAAATATTTTTTCAGTAAGGGGGTAGAAATAGCAAAATTAAATTTTTGACTTTGAATCCATCAGATTTTAGGAAATGGAAGCAAAAATTTAATTTTAAAAAAGGAATAGAATGGGTGTTTGCAAACATGATGCTTATTAAACATTATTTTCCATTCTTCAAGCCGGCATGTTTACTTTATTATCAGCCAAATAGACTATATTGTCTGTAAGCCTAATAATGACTACTGTACCCCCACTGCATATCTCCCAACAATTTTTGATTGCTGCTGAGAAGACATTGCTGGCAATTCAGGACTAGGATTTCAGAAAACACCGATTTTTCAGCAGAATACTATGAAGTGTTGAAGAGTTACTGGGAGCCACCAGTCTAAGGCTGATGTTATTTATATCGTGCATGTCTGGTACAAGTGATAAATCTGCAAAGACAGTGAGGATCATATCCTGCAGCCTGTACTGTAAGGGCATTCCTTACCATAAATTGAAAACGAATGTTTATTTCTCTTTAATTAAATAGTCCATTAGCCAAAGACTATTATAAAGACTATTAAAATATTTAAAAGGAAGTAATGTAATCAATATACCAACTGTGCCACTGTAAACATATTTCATATGTAGCAAGTGCCAGGTTTTCTTTCTTTGCTAAATTATGAGTGCTTTGAAAAGGATAGGTGGAACACTGTGGGTTGAGATGATCTGTAAATGCAAAAATAGTATTTTTTTCTTGACTCTCATGAGGGCACTTCAGCAAGCTGGAGTCTTGGTAATGCTCAGTATATTAATCGATTTTTTTTTTTTTTTTGATAGCCAACATTTCTCATAAAATCTTCATCTGCTTCTTAGGTATGTTTGTGTGTGTGTATGTATATATATATACATGATATTATTATCCAGAGCAGAGGATTTTGTGCTCCCCTTGGGTTTACTCTTCATGTTGATTACATTTTTTTTTTATTTGGTTTGGTTTTTGGGTCTTCCATGCTTGGGCTAGAAGCTGATGGGACTACTGCATAAGGTGTTCATGCAGTGAAAAGCTTCTTCTTGCATGAGGCCTGCGTGAGATGGGTGAGTGCCCAGCTGCTCCCTGCTCCCTTTCCATGGTGATAACAGGCTCCTGTTCCTGCTCCTGTGTGGCCACTGATGGCCTCTCAGGCAGAAGAGGCTTCACATCTTGGAGACATCAGGGCCTTTCCAAAATATGCCCAAAATAAAAGGCAAGGGAGGAGAAGCCTGGAAGTAACCAGGTGGACGAGTGCAGAGATTATTCTCTTCTTCAGTCCTTAGGGAACCAGGTTAAACTTTAAACCACTGAGGAAATAAATGCTTTTTTTCCCCAGTAAAATAAATATTCTGCAGCCCCTCCTCTTCCTTACTGGTACCTGGAGGAGCTCAACCAGAAGCATAAAGTGCCTGATTTAGTGTCCACATGTTCTCAGCAGGTACTTTCTCTCCTCTTTTTATTGCCTTGCAAAATGTCTGTTGTACTGAGGTAATCAAGGGGAATTTTTTGCAGCCACTTTCTTTCCTCAGAAGAATATTCCTAGTGGTGTGATGATAGAAAAAAAAAGTCTTTTGTGAAGATATTTTGAATTAGTTTATATGTGCTTTTAATGCCAAGAACCTCAGACTGCTTAAAAATAATAAAAATGAAATGTCAAGCAAATAAAAGTTGATTAAAAGCACAGTGAAAGAGGCTTAATTTTAGTCCTAAAAGGAGCTGAAGCTTTTGTGGGACATCTCTACAAAGGTAACAAAATCCCTCACTGCAAGGAGTAAAACATCCCCCACTCCCTGGCAAGAAATGAGCACAGCACCTGAAGAGCATCTGTACTCCAGACACAACCAAATGTGGAAGAGGTCATTTGCTGGGGGGTTGGGGAGATAAGAAAGCAGTGAACTAACACAGACTCTCCATGAATTGTTGTATATTACTAATATTCTTGAAAATCTTCATACAGAAAGAGCTCTGAGTTATTCCAAGCCCAATGCAGCACAAGATTTAAAGGTCAGGTCCTTTTCCCGTGGAAGTCAATGGAGATGTGTGTTTCACAGGAAGCTAGGCTGAGCTCCAGGGTCTTCCCAGCATGTTTATTCCAGCAATATCAGCCATGCTGAAGCAAAGAGGAGAGCCAGAAGGGCAAACGAGACAAGGCAGCAAATACTGCAGCATGGGCAGGTGGGTTTCTACTGAAACAAGCGTTTGCCCGACTTGGGCACAATAGTAGAGGTTTTCATAGGAATGTTCATTTCCCTTGCTGAGACTCCTAACGAAGGTAATGACCCAGTAATTAAGTGCTTCTCCATCACCATAACTCAGTCAAGGATGCAGACAACAGGTGCGTGCTCTGGTCCAGGGCAGCTCCATGGGGCCGCACAGTCTGGGTGGGGAGCAGAGCTGCAGGAAGGGGTGACATCCAGTATCCGGGTCTGAACCTGGCCCTTCAGGACCACAGGTGGGATAGGGAATGTCCTAAAAAAAAACGTATGAAAGCCCACAGAGCAAGGGCTATCAAACCAAAATGAAGGTATGTTCCCCATTTTATTTATGTTAAAGGGCTGTAGGCTCTATTTCCTGATTAATTTTGGAAAGATATAAGTTAGTAACAGAAGATATGAGACATGTTGTATCTACTCTTGGAGTCTACAAGGCTTTCCTCACCCTTGACCCATCACTGATTTATGTGTGCTGTGGAATGTGCTGACTTTCTTAATGGATGGGTAACATCATTTCATATCCCAGGAAGTGATAAGCTACCCAAAATGTCGAGCTTCAGACTGATGGTTTTCTGTCAGGCTCTTTTCTTTAGTCTTTCTCTGCATTCTGAATGCTTTTTCTTAGCACCGTCTAGGAACCATTTGCACAAAGTGGATGGTATTTTGGTAAACACTTCACATGAAATCTTTAACAATATAACAGCTCTGTTAATCACTGTAACAGATTAAATGCTCCTTCTCTGAGCTGACCTAGTTTGGAGGTTAAAATTATACAGCCTAAAAGGAAAAAAAATCTGGGGGGAAAGAAAAAAGTGCTCTCATTCTACTTGTATTATTTTGCAGTATGAAAAGAAGAGAAGATTAGCATCATCAGGAAAGCAGACTTCATTTTGACAAGTACCTTTGTTTTTGAAATGTAATTATAGGGCCAGACTTGAAGCATGGGTAACCCTAAGGTTATGCATCCTTGGAGCTTGGGAGAAGGAGCAGGGATGAACAAGGGGATAATAATGCAATGACTGTTTTTTAAATTTTGCTTTCTCTATACTTACAAAAAAGTAGACCTTGTTGCTCTGTTGATGAGCTTGCAGTGCAATGCAAAGAAAAACAGCCAACATTTTGCTGTTAGATGCACAGTGTATTACATGCATGAAGACATGAGCATATAGGTCCTTTGCTGGGTAGTGGCAGACAGACAGCAAATACAGTCATATATCAAACCTTTTTTTTGTGGAGGAGCTGTGAGATTACCTTAACCTTTTTATATGATCACTCAGTTAAAAAAAAGGAGCACTGGTGGCTTTCCCACCGGTGATGGATGGCGTGGGCTGGCAGTGGGAACATGCAGTGAGCCAGAGGCAGCACTGCTGTATGTGCCATGCTCTCCTCTCCGTGACAGTCCTTTCTGTATCCCCTGACTGCTCATGGCTCCGTCTCTCAGCTTGCAGGGACCTGCAGAGAGGTGCCAGTCAGCTCAAGGCAGGCAGGGGTGGCACTGATTAAATGCCTTTCCTAATGACATTCTATTAGAGGGTTTTTAACCAGTCCTGGGAAAGGACTTTTATTTTGCTGTTGAAGTAGTAAAGATTAGGTGATCTTTGAATTACTGCTTTGCCCCTTTCATTTCTAAAGACTATGAACACGTTTGCATTAGTTTCCCCACTCAAGATGGTTGTATACCCCATGTCGTGTCTGGCAGGACTGGCCATCAGTCTTTCCTGATGCTGTCTGTTGTCCCAGTATCTCCAGTGACTATGCAAAGTGCTGGATGCTACATGCTCATTCCAGATTTATCAGTACAATTTGCATATACTTAATATTTGTGCCTCACTGATGTGAAACTTGAATATTATTGGCGTCTATTAACATTTTTTTGGGTGAAGGTCATTACTTTGCTTTATGGAGGTGTTTAAAATGTGCAGAACTTGATGTAGATGCTTTGATTCCATGCATAAAACTTGTAGGAAATACTGTAATAAATCTGATACAGGGGGCTTAGGTTTTAAAGGTTAATTGCTGATTGCAGGTATAGCCAAATTTTGCAGCTGTTCTTAGACCATGTATATTGCTTGCTGCACTAAAGGGAGGATGCAGGCCCATTGATAAAGGGCAGGAACCATGACCAGGATATTCTGCTCTCAAGTCCTGAAACCAGCTCAAGCCAGCTCTGGAGTTTGGACTTGGAGCAGGAACTCAGAAAGTATGCGCAAGGAAGCAAGGTAAAAAGGTCAGTTCAAGGAAGAACACTTACTTTATCTGAGGAAGACCTTTACTTCATCCCAGAGACCCCGGCCCATGACCACCAGGCAGCAGTGTGCAGGCGCATGGAGATGCTAATGACTTTTGAGCTAATTATAACATGAAGTGGCAATAGGCAATAAATATGCAACAACCATATTGTGTAACCTGATGCATATGTAACTTGTAACTCGATATATACCAAGCTGAGTATTGCCGGGGTGTGCACGTCTTTGGAGGGCTGCCTTTGGAGGGCTCCCGTGCACCCAGTGCTGCAATAAAGCATACCTACTTTACAACTTTAACAAGTTGTGGAGTTTCTCTGCATATCAAATCTTACAGAGCAGATAGTAAATGTCTTCATGTTTGGAAGGAACTGGATGTGCTTTGTGTTTCCTGATGAGTGGTTGTACTAGTTTGAAAGCAAACCAGTGAGAGACTCCAAGTCAGAAATACAATTTAATAGGAAAAATAAAATAAATGCAATAGTACAAAGGAAAATCACTGACAGAGTCAGAATACAACCTGACCCCCTGTCGGTCAGGGTGCTGGTAGCAGTCTGATTAAATGGTGGCTGCAGTCCTCCTGGAGTGATGGTTCTGTTGAAGCAGTGTTCCTGTAGAAGGGTCTGGTCTTCCTCTGAAGGTCCAGTAGTGGCATAGAAGGGTCTGGTCTTCCTCTGGGAATTCAGTGGAAAAAGGCTGTCTGTAGTGTTCCAAACCTCCGAGTATATACGGATGGGAATGGTCAGTTCCTCCTTCTAGGCAGAGCATCTCACAATGGGATGGTGAGTCACGAGGCAAGGCATTGATGGGCTCATTAACAGGAGATAGTCCAGGAGGGAGTTATCTATGAGTCATGAGGCAAGGCATTGATGGGCCCATTAACAGAAGATAGTCTGGAGGGAGGAGGCAAGGAACACTGCTCCACTGCTGGTTTCAACAGCTCATGAAGATGGTAATAGAATACACTGCAACCCAGGACAGTGGTTCATCAGTGTTGAGAAACAATTTTCCATTTATCAGTGTGTATTTCAGCTGCAACCTGCCCCATGTGTCTGTGGGTTGGTAAAGGAGGAAGTGTCATTTTTGGTGAGCCTGGGTCTGCTTCTGGGAACCTTCCACCACTGCTGCTTTCTCATGGTCTCTCCTCTCATATACCATGCAATTCTTCAAATGTTCTCTTTCAGCAAGCAAGCAAGCAAACATAAAAACTGGCAAAAGTTTAGTAAAATGCTTTCATTTTACTTGCTGGTAGGACATCATTGTTTCAAAAAGACAAAAAAAAGAGAAGGAATTGTGCTTGTTGGAGTAAGAGAACAAACCAGAAAAGCATGAAGTAATACAGGGAAAAGTCTCCTGTCAGATGCAATATATCCATCTAAACAGACCTTTGTGTTTGACTATGCCAGTGCTGGTGATCTCTAATGGCTGCTGAGGGTGCAAGATGAGGAAGATTTGGACTGGACAAGGTTGAACAATCTTTCAATCCTCCTCTGGTACTGAACTCTAAAATATCCCAAAAGATCCGTAATTTATCTTCCATATATAGAGGTTTGTAGCGACTTATTTTCAGTTTGTCTGTTCTGATCTAGTGTCAGGAATGAATGTTGTGCAATTAATTCATTTATCAATCACACTGAGTAAATGGATTGTCTGATCTGAATCACAGAGGGAAAAATTAAACAGATTATGCTTTTTCACAACTGAAGCAAAAGCAGTGATCAGAGCTGGCTGAATCAACCACAAAATGAATTGACATCATTTCTGCAGACACAAGGAGTTTCTGTTGTGCTTGGGGTCATGCTATTCAATGTCCATGAAGCAGTCAGACGTGTTGGCAAAGCTGGGACTTTTCAGAACATCAGCCTGCGTGGTAATTCATGCCAGCCTGCCAACATCCATCTTTTATTGGCCTTTATCCTTTCAGAGGAGGAGAATGACTTGGTGTTTTCATCCCTCTCTCTGTCAGTGCCCCTTCTGATATCCCTCTGCTCAGTCATTATGGGAGAAACTGATGATGAAGCCAAGGTGTTTAATTCACAGATCACAGGAGTGCAGCAGGGAAACCTCCCTCCCTCCCTCAGGGGGAGCCTCCATCTGCCTCCCAGCCAAGAACCCAAGACCAAGCATTCCCTGCAGAGGCACCACTCCAGCATTCAGGGGGTAGCAGGAGGGGAGCTGACACGCATTGACGGATCTGTGTTCAGAACTGGGGGCTCCATAAGGAAGGTGCTTTCTGGGCAAGCTGAACCAGGTATGGTCCTAGAAATAGACATTGCTGGAACTAGCAGACATCCAAAAGCCAGGCAGAGTGTGCCTTACCTTGTATCCCATCGCTTATTGGAAGGGGCTGTCACACCACTGAACTCACCTTCCTGGTGCCCTGCTACTGGGAGAGGGGGTAAGACCTGGTGTAGGAGTGGAAAGTAGTGGGGAGAGTGGCTGAGAACTTGGGAGCTGCAAACTGAGGAACTTGAATTCTTAGTGAGCTCAGAAAACGCATTCTAATAGGCCAGTGGTGTGCAGGCCGCCTGCTTGTTTTCAGCTCCCCACAGCACCTGTGGTGGGAACCAAAATTTGTGGAGAGACCTAAAAGGTCATCTTCATTCATCTGGGCCTCTGAACTGGTGAATGCAACAGGGAAAAACAGATACATTCAGGAGTGTGGAGCCTGAACTAGGGAGAGGTAGTGACTTCCCTGCCATGGGCAATGGTGTTCAACAGCTGCCCAGAACCTCTTGTGTCATCTCTCAGAAGCCAGGCAGAGGGGAGAGGAGCAGCCAAGCTGATCCACTTGGCCATGACTTCCTTTTTCTTCCTGAGTGAGCTCACAGTGAGTAGAGCTCCCAAAAGCCTGCCCAGAGCTGAGCAGATTGTGGAGAGCAGCTCCCTGCCAGCTGCGCTCCCATCCCTGCCTGGCTCCCAGGGACACGCTGCCAGTTGAGCTGCTCATGGTGCCAAGCTTTGGCTGTACTTTTGTGCAAGCAAGTTACCCTCTGAGAACACAGAACTGCAGAGCTAATCTCTGTTCTTGATTTGCCATTAATATTTAGCAAGTTATTAAAAAAATCCACAGTACAGCTGTTCCACAATAATCTCTTCCTTCTTGCAATTTTTTCCTTTGGCAGGAGACAGTTTCTGTCTCTCTGTTTGTTGCAGAGCCATGTACAAGAGACAGGAGCCTGATGAGCAATTGGAGCAGGGAGAGAGTCTGTGGACGTGGGTTTTACCCAACAGGAATTTGGAGAGGAGATGGGGAAGGGTAACCCATCACCTGAGACATCCCTGCCTCACTCCAGTGCAGGTTAGGGCAGGGGTTTCCAGAGCACAGATACACCAGGCTGTTCTGAGGTTTGGGGAGAGGACTCAATCTCAATTTTCCTGCCAGCCTCATCACTAACAGCTGTAAAGGCTGTGCATGGGCCAGCTCATTTCCTTTGCTAATGACAAGAGGAATTAAAGCTGAATGTTTCCTGAAAATCAGATTCGTGCTGTGTTAGTCAATGGGCAACAGGGGGCTGCCTCTGGACAACAGTGTAAGGTTAGAAATTTAGTTTTAACTTTTTGAAATCACCCTTTGGGCAGCTAAAAAATGATGTTACAATAGCTCATTGATACTGTAGTCTTGAAAGTAAGTTCTCTTTACATAGGTCCTTTAAACATTAAATAGGTGATTTTAACTAACCATTAACTATTATTGAATTTATTATTTAATATTTGTATTAAATAATAATTTTAAATAAAATTTTTATATATTATTTCATATTTATTTAATTTTGTTATTGAATTAATTACTAACTGTAATGGAATATTATTAACTACTACTTCAATTGACTACTAACACAATACAAATTGATCCTTTGAATAGCACAGGCCCAATTTGTAATGCAAAGTCAATTTGTCCCGGTAGTTTCAAGCACATGGTTTGCAGTTTTTGTCCCCTTTCTCAATCCAGTTGCTCAGAAACCTGCCTGCACTGCTGTGATATTTTTTTAAAAGTAATTTATTTTTCTGAGCAGCTCTATCTTCCCTTGTTTACAGACTCTGAAACAGTTCAAAGCAGAAGGTGAATGGGCATTCAGTCAAAGTGGGAAATGTCAAATGTGTAAGCTGGTAAATGCTGCATATCTCAAGATGGAGAGTTTAGCACAGACAAGAACTGGAAAATACGTACAGCACCATTTTTCCTACAAATTTAAGACTGAACTCTTCTGACCCATTCATCCTGTGTGCCATACTATTAGATGCAACACTATATTGGCAGTACTGAAACTGGAAGGGAAATATGTGTCTTATTAGAAAATGTATCTGGTTGGAAATTAGGTTCATCTATTGCATTTTTTAAAAAAAACATATGATCTTCAGCATTCAATTTACATTTACCCCATTCAATAGCCTGAAAGCCATGGAGTGTTTCAAAAGGGATATTTTCCTGTTCATTAAATCCCACTGGAGTCTAAGACAGAGCACTGTGACTTTCAACCAAAAACGTGTGGCAGTGCTGCTTGGGGAGTGGAAGCCGTGTACAATAATATTGAATTAGGACTAGTGAAGAAAAAATACATTTGAGCAAATTTCATGTCTGTTAGTTCGGACTCTTCTTAGGACCAAAACTCTCATAAGGTACTTGGATGGGAAAAAGGAGGTAGATCTTGATTTCTCCTGCCTCATTTGGCTGGCGAGACGCTGCACAGTAAAGGTTAAATTTTTTTCAGTTGCTTTGAAAAAGATGCAAAAGGAGAAGTGAAAGGAAAGGGCAGCACATAAAGATGCACAGCAGATGTGCTGTACAGGGCAAAGTGGTGCCTTAAAAACCAACTTCATAAAATACATCTTAAATGGAGGAAGCATTAAGTTAGGAGGATGGCATGTAAAAGCAGAGGAAACAGTGATACTAGAGCAGCAAAATGTCAGGAAGGCAGAGATGCCACCAATGTTTCAGGAAGAAAATCTGGCATCTCCCAAGTTTATGCGAATTTTTTTTGTTGGATTCTATGGAGCCAACATTTCCACCTTTTAGCTGGTGGTGCCATGTTTTGAATAATGAGCAAGATGCTTTTCTCCATCTGAGCACAACTTGAAGTAAATAGTAACACACCTCCCCGAACCAGAGGTGATGAAATAGTCTTTAATACATTTCTACCTTCCCTTTAGTTCAAAGGTTTAATCTTGGCCTCTGAAGCATCCACTCTCAGAATCATGTCTTCCAAGTACACTTAGTTCCTACCCATTTAGGCCTGTGTGAATACCTACAGGAAGAGAAAACTCACCTGATTTTCCCATCTGGGTCTGTGTTTGATATGGAACTGGGAAGAGTGGTTGGTAAGCATAACCTGGGATAACAGTGCTCTATAGGTTTTCTTATCTTAAATCTGTTCCAAAGATCAGAAAAAACTACCAGATTTCAATTTTGATAAAGTTAATGAAAAAATGTGGTTCAGGTACAATTTTATGAAATACATTTCTACATCTGTTAGTCAAACAAAATGAATTCTTTAATTAGAGGTGGTAAGAGAAGCTTAAAAAAGACACAAAGTCCAATTTGAGTCACTGCAAATGAAAGAAACTTCAAAAATTTAAAATACGTTGCATTCTTCCTGTAGTTTTAGTTATATCTTGGTATTTTTGATTAATCTTGTTATTCTGAGGTAAAGGGTTCATGGGCCTAGAAGGCTGTAAGCAAGGAGAGACCAGCTCGGGGGAAAACGAGGCTCTCCAGAGTATTTGTAGGAAGGTGGATTTTCTGACATCCAGGTCATTGTGGAGAACTGCTCTATCCCCCCACAACACCTCACTGAGGGCTTTGTGTGGAAAGTCCAGCATCCAAATTTCTGCTCCAGTCATGAAGTGTTGGGTTGCTCTGGGGACACTTTGTGGGTTTTGCAAAAACATGTCCTGGAAGCATTTTTCTTTAATTTTGATGAGGAATGGGAATGCTTTGAAATCTCAGGAAATGCTCATGTTAAATCATACCCCACTGAGGGTACAGGAACTCCCCTGTAGCACCTTATCAAACAGCACAGCAAGAATATGCCCTTTCTTTAGGCAAGTGGACTCTCTCCTGAGCTGTCTTTCTCTGTATGTCAGAGCACAGCTGAATCTCTCCAGGTAAAATGGAAATAATTTTCTCTTGACTAAAGTTTATCCTGATGTAAGGCTTAATTGATAGCTCATGGGGCACTTGTGTTTTCCAGGCTGTTGGTTTTGCTCTAAGCACAAATTTACTCAGTGATGAGAATATTTTGACAACTCTGCCTATCTGTGCTCAGGAACTGCAGTTTGGTGTGAATATTCAGGGTGTGTTGACCCAGTTTGAAAGCTAAAATGAGCATGCTCTAGATTGATACAGAAATACTGTAGCTGGCAAAATAAAACAAAAAACCTGTAAATAAGCAGAAGTAGAGTATATTCTGGACAAGAACTTTCAGGAGAGTTTTGCTTAGCTGGCAGAGGCATGTTTTTGTCCTTAGACTTTCTCCAGAAGGTAATTGTTAAAAAATGGTGCAATTTAGCTTGAAGAAACGTGTCATTCTGACCCACTTGCATGTCCTCAGACACCTCTTCAGCAAATCCCTGCCTAGCTGTAAACACACAAAAAACAACATGTCAAATCAAACAGAATTAGTTTGCACATGTTGCTTCATTATTCCTTTGCCATCCCAGATCTAATAAAAGTCTCATTTAGAATTCTCTCTCACTCATATTTGTGGTGTTTATTTTTATGTGCTTATCAAAGCTTATTTTTAGGCAGCTCATGGCTCATTCTTTGAGAATAAAGAAATCCTTTCTGCTTTTATGTGTTGTTGTGTGAGCAGAGCTGGGAAGCCTGTGCTTGTTTTCTTTAGATGATATAACAAATTAGCTTCTTCCAAAATATTATGCTCTGGGGACTGTGATTGCAGGAAGCATGAGAGAACATTTGAATACATTACCAGATCTCTGCAATACATACATGTGTTTTTTGTGTATAGAACGGGATTTTAAGTAGAAGCGTTCAAACCATTTTGCTACAAACTCTCCTGACAATGTGTTTGTGCTGTCCACACAGTCAGAAAAACATCTACATGCTGAAAGGTAGTTGATTTTGGTACATGATTTGAATGTGGAAAAACATTTGTACTAATTATACACATACAAAAAAAATAGTAACGAAGTTCTGTGTTCATCTCTTTTATTTTTGTGATCCAAAATCTGGCTATAAATAAGAGCGCATTTGCTTAATAAAGAAGTATTATCACTTTGCTTCACCATTTCCCTCTTAGGTAAAATTAGCTGTGTTGCTAAGCCATCAAGATGCAGCTGAAAGGGTAACAATGATGAGCCCAGCTGTGCCCCTCATGCTCCCACAGTGCTGCTTCCGGTCCTTGGTTCATTACTGCCTTTTGTCTCTCCTCATCCAGGAGCACACAAATTATGGTATTGCCATCAAATGTAAATTGTCCTTGGCCACTTTTTATTCCAGTAGCTGCTGGGAAGGTGACATGGATACCTGCTCACAGTTCCTCCCCAAAGCCTTTTTGACTGAGGCAGAACGAGGAATAATAACTAGATTATTACTGCTGTATGAAGGCAACCAATTATTGGTTGAAGCAGGTAATTATGATGCTGAACACAGCTAGGAAAGTTAACATCTTGGCAACTAGTTGAGATTTAAAATAAAAACTCACCCCCATTATGTTCTGTATGCAGAGGAACTGAGCAAATAGCATTTGCTCAAGCCAAAATAACAAACTTGGATCAGACTTCCCTTGCATTGGGATAATAAGTGTGGGATTTCACATCTGGCCTTTCAGGCTGGGCTTGTTAAAAAAAGCATGATCAGTAAATTCACTTTTTTACTAAAGCCATCAGAAATTGCTTACCAGGGTCTTGCAGTGTCATGAATAGCTTCTTATGACTTCCGACTTCGGCTTCATGAGTTTCCTGTTCACCCTGATAGCTTTCAAAATGGAAGGGAGACTATAAAATGACAAAAACAGCAAGGAATAAAAATTGTGTTGGCAACTGCAAGCTGTGTGAACATTCAGACCACTCCAAATGTGGGTGTCTGCAGAGTTACTGCAGAGAATGGCAATGCTCATAAGCAGATTATTGAGTCATGAGCATGTTTTGAATGTGATTACAAGCAGAAAGACAGAATTAGTCTTTGATTTCCATAAAAAATTAATGAAGGAGACAGACAGGGACAGACAAATTGGAGAGTTCACTTGGTTAATTTTCTACCCAGCAGCTATTGCAAATGTTCCTCTTACTTAGAAAAGACAGATACTAAGTCTATATTGGTTGTGCTGGCCAAGAAAAACTATTAGTGTTCTGGAGGTTTACCTGGGGGCAAACTGTCAGCAAATTAAAAAAGTGACAGCGTGCTCATTTTGGGACATTTTGATGCATCTTTCACAAGTGCAGTCAATTAAGAGCTCCTCTGGAAATGATGTTTGGCTGCTGTGCTCCTGAACGACAGCTCTGTCTTTGTGTGGGCACCAGTGGACTGATTCCTTCCTTTGAAAGTAGAGAGTCTAGTTGTGTTTTAAAAGGATATTAGTGAAATTATGCCCTGTGACAGGTGGGATAAGATGGGATGAAACCATTATTAATGCTACAGATGTAGCAAGTGCTACGTCTCTAGGATATAATTTTATTTCTTTTATTCACGGCTGCAGGGCAGCTTATAATAGAAATGATACAACCCTAGCAGTGGGTCTCTGAAGCAGGGCTTTGAGGTTCACACCCCTTCCCACGGATTCTGGTTTGAATCTGCCAAGGCCTAGCTACTGACTTTAACCAGTATTTAAGTACACTGTACCTCAGCCATGCTCCCTCAACTTTCACTCAAGGCAGCCAAAATGCCACCATTTGGCAGAAGTATCTACTGTTCCAGATAATTTGTGAGGAACAAAGAGTTCTGATGTTGTTGTCTACAAAATGGAGTTTGCTCTAATTTGCACTAAATACCAATGAACATTTTTGCAGAGATTTCTTATCCAGATCTAATGTCCCGTATTTAGACTATTTACAAGATGGTTAAACAGTGAGATGATGAGTTCATTCCCTATTTAAGTGCAACTCACAGCAGAACAGTGGAAACTATGCTTTATAAGGAATAATTGCCCTGACTATAGAAGACTTAGTTCCCATGGAAAATAGCTATGAAAAGTTTAATTGTTTTCAATTTCTTCTTTTTTCTCTTTTTTTTTTCTTTAAATCTTGCAAAATGCTGACTTTTCAGTGGGAGGAATAAAACTGTTGTAAAGCTTATGATGAAAATGGGCATATCTGGCTGGATGTAATCAACAGGTATTTTCTCTGTATAATAACATTAACAAAGATCCAACTTTAGAGTGAAAATATTTGGTATGAGGATATTAAGGTATTCTAGTTGATTTTGAGAAGAAATATAGAAAAACTCACGTCCACTGTGTGTTGGGAGGAACGCCTGCTATAGTAAACAAAGTACTATTTCTTTAGACATCTTGCAGGATTATTGGCAGGTAAGACACATGTTTAGTTTCTGCTTTTATATTCTCTGTTATGATAGTATCTGCATCAGCATCTTTGTGTTACAGAAGTGCCATAAATAATTAATATCTTTATTTAAATAAATGTGGGTTTATTTCCAATTGGCATGGAAAAGGCCTTTATTTTCTGTATCACTGTGCACAGTTGTCATACAAGCCTCTTATTTCAAAATGTGAGTCACTCAGAACACATCAGTAAATCAAATTGCAGCAAACTTAGCCTGAAATTTAATTAGATGGTCAACAATCATAGTTCTGTACTTTCCTAATAAAATGCATCTTATTGCAGACAGTTTACAAGGCATTGTCTCCTCACCTGAACCTATTATTCTTGAAACAACATGGCAAAACATTCAGCAATTCTGTTGATTGTGCTCTGTTGAATAACAGGGGTCCTTGAGAGTCATTCTAGATTAGATAGTGATGTGTAACTCAGCAAAGCAGGATGGGACATAACTCTGGCAATCCTTGCTCCTGTGGGATGGGAACCACATTAAAAATAATCACTATGGTCAGCAAGTATGGCTTGGGTAGAGAAAGGATTCACTTAGTTATGTGAAATCAAATGGGTAAATTAAAGCAATCAGATGTGGGAGGCAGCTCCTGCCACATACAGCACTACGTAGCTGGAACACAGACTGTTCATATTCACATTAGTTTTTGCTAAGCTAGAAAGATGCATATCTACATGAGTTAGAAGATGATAAAAAATTCCACAGATTAAGGCATGTCAGGTAAGTTAGAGCAGAATAGAAGCGCAGGCAGGAAAAGGCAGCATAGCCTAGAGGAATATGAATCAATGGAGATTGCAAAAAAGCAAAGAGGAACATATGCCTTGATTTTATATTGCAAAGCCCAAAAAGAGCACAAGAAAAAGTAGAAACCCTGCTGACCAACGTGTGAGGAAACAAATGGTCTTTCAGTATATTTAGTTTTCCTGTTTCCAGGGAAAAAAACAACATGGTGACTAGGGTTCTCCCCAACTGTCTCTTCTGTTTTTATGTTCATGGGAAATTGTTTCACAGTTTTTCCTATAGGTCTTTCTGGATTTTTGCTTAAGTCTCTTTGTGAGTATTAGACTGTAAGCCTTTCCTTCTTATGGATAAGAGTGCTTCTGACAAAATTTATCTCTGGTAGAATTACTCACTGGTAAGAAAGAGTGAAACCTGGGTCTTGCTCTGAGTGGACCTGAAAACCTTCCAGGAACAGGGTGTCAGAGAGGGCGGCATTCCTTGGAGGTCCACCTCCAGCTGTGGCGGACCCCTAGTTGCAAATAAAATAAGTATGGAAACAGGGAGCTGCTGCCTCTCAGTGGATGCCTCTGAACTCTTAATCTATTGATTTATTGTGCATAGTCTGTCTGCTTTGGCTCTCCTAGAAATGTTATAACTTCTCTTCCTCTGCTAAAACCCTTAACTTAAAATACGTTGAATGGTCTAAACCTTGATTATATATGCCATCAACCTTTCTTATTTAGAAAAGAGTATCAGTGTCCCTTGTTTGTCTAACAAAGGTTAACTTAGAGTGCAAAGAACATCTGTTTATTCAGACTTCTAGCCTGGGGGCCGAGAAGCACAGTTTGTATTTGGGGCCTCTGGCTGACATTTGTTAACTCAGTTTGCATGCATTTTAATGTGGTTTCCTGTACCCCAAGGCAGTTGTTTAGAATATAATATGATGGTATATAAATACACATATATATGTCTGTATATATATATATATGGCCAAATGATTATTTTCCAAGTTATTCCTGCTGGAATATGAAGGAGAAAATTAGTTTTTGAGATCTTAAAATCCTCAGAGGTCACCAAGATTTTCACCAAGATTGGGATGTGGCACTGGACACACTGGAATTCAGCAGCATATGAAGCAGAGAAAGGAGAGGAAAACCACTAAATCTGACTGGACTCAGCCTTTTGCCTCTGTGTAGAGAAGCTGCTGTTTGGGAGCAATAGATGGTGACCTGTGTGCTGGGGCATGAAGGAGCTCAAACCTCTGTAAAAGGGACCTCTCAGTCTCCAAACCTCTTCTGCCTGTGTGGCTTGGTGGCCACATCACTGTGTCAATGGCAAATATAACTGCACAGCATCGTGCCATGCACTGGCAGCAGTGCTTTGGACTGGGACATGGCTGCCACATGTCACAGGCTGCATCCCTGCCTGGGGGACATACCTAGCCCCTCTGAAGTGACCAAGTCCTGGGTCACACTGTGAGATCTCTCACTCCCATCCTCGCTAGGTGTGATTTCTTATCTGCCAACACAATGCTGCAAGAAAACTGCAAAGAAATTTGTGTTTGCAAGAAAAGCCTATTTCCAGTAGAAATCATGCTAAAAATTAATTCAATTGTTTTTATTGTTGTTATGATTGTATAGAACTTCTCTTAATGACATTTAAATATGGGGCCAAACTTGAGCTGAATGCATCTCATTAAAGCCAAGGGAATAGAAATTCAAATGTGCATCTTCCTCCAAGTGGGTTATCTAGCAGCAGAAGCTTATTATCTAGTATGACAGTTACCTGCCAGGAACTGTGTATCTGTACCAAGCTGAAGACAGATACATTTAAACACAGAGGATTCTGAGTGTTTCTGATGACTGAGATAACTGAAAACCTGTTTAAGGGTTCAGTACAGTTTACTTAATGACATCAAATATTCAAACGTGCTTCTTTATTGGTAGGATTATTGCACTGCAGAAGCAAAATGCGGCTTCATATGATGCCTTCATGACACTGTTGGGGGCTGCCCGAGGCCGCACAGCGTCCAGCTGCAGACATCCTTGGTGTCTGCTGCAGCGAGCAGGAAAAAGCTGGCTCCTTCACATGGAGCAAGCCCCAAACAAGGGTGTTGAAGAAGTGTCGGCAGAGGCAAAGGATGAGAGAGAGGTCTTTTGTCTAGGTTTCAGCTGGTTTATTGCAGGTGGAGGGTCCAGGGACAAAAGACCAGGAATGAGGAAGAACACGGTGTTTTATATGGGGGTGGAACAAAGGGAAACAACCAATGGGGGTTGACTGAGGGGGAGGAGCCAACAGGGGAATAACCAATGGGGATAACTCAGGGGAGGGGATTACATGAACCAACCAATGGGGCATCGAAGAAGGGGGAAACTTCTAGAACTAATACATAAGCAATTGGAGAAAATGCCTAAACATAAATTTATACATAAAACTGGGTGGAGAATTCCTAAGCCAATAACCTTGAAACATGCAAACTAAATCTCACTGAGAACATGGGAATTCACCATAACTGAAGGGTGAGAGTTAAACCTCTGTGTTCTGGAGGCCTGTCCACCAGTCCTCCAACTGCTCGGCTGCAGTGGCCACCGCCATGTGCACCGCAACATCTCCCCCTTTTTTTGTTTTTAAGAAAAGGTTGGTTACAGCTTGGATTAGGTGATTCTTAAAACAACTTAAAATGAACAGAATAAGGACAAAAATCAGAACAAACCATAATATTGATTTAACAATTGAAGCGCCCCATCCCGACAGCCCAAAGTTCTTAAATAAATTGTTTAACCAGTCCTTCATCTTCTGCTGGATCGTCCCGATGTGATTTTGCATTTCTCGGAGCGTTGCATGAATGCTCTTACTGTTTGATGACAAATTGAAACAGCAGAGCCCCTCAAAGTCTTCACATCCATGTCCATGGACGAGCAGCAGATAGTCTATGGCCGCTTGGTTCTGCAATGTGGCCTGCCTGGTGGTCTCTTCATCCTCCAAAAGCTGACTGATGGTGTGGGAAGTTAGCTTGGCCTGCCTCGTTACCCAGCACTCCAAATGGGAGAGTTCCCCCAGGGCTTTTGCTGCTGCTATCCATGGCACAAAGAGGGATGTAGATGCCCTTTGCAAATGAGACCAGGTGTATACATCATCATTACAATCTGGGTCCAATTGGTGTGCGTCTCTTTTTGGTCATTTCAATTGCATCTGGTTCCTCCAGTTGAGGAGCTGGGTCCTGTTGGGGGTGGGTAATGAGAGCCGGCCAAGCGTGCAAGGTCCTCCTAAAAGGCTAGATGGGATGCCGGCCCATGCTCTCTTTCCACTAATTAAAAATATCCCTCTAGGGAGTTCTCTGTGGTGGACACTACAGACGGTGGTGGGGACTCCACCATAGAGTTGAGATGTCTGGGTGATATTACACCAATTATTAAATTTGTAATATTCTTCTTTTGGGCTGACTCTTTTTAGCTATTTGTATGATGGTCAAGATGTCAGCCTATAATCCCAATTAATACAAAATTCTGCTTCAGAAGACCCCAATAACTCTAATTCTTGGGGCTCATTATGAACAATATTTAGAGAGTTCACCCAGGCATCCGAGCTTCTCGCTGGGCCAATAACTGGCATCTCATTCAGCCTTAAGTGGACTCTCACCAGGCATGATGACAATGGGCTGTCCATGCTGCCCATGGACAAACACATACGGTCCTGGCCAATGGTCTTGGCCAGGACTGTGCATACGTTGGCGCGAGGCTGAGGGACAATCCATGCGATGCTTGACGACGACATCAGGAGGATGCATCCTCACATCAGGAACCGGAGGTAAGTCAGGCCTTGCATGGGTGCCAGGATAGGTGCTCTACAAAGAAAACATATAAGGTAAGCATTCTTAAATAACTTTCTGTTGTCTTCTCCTTTCAACAGAAAAGGTTTTTGGGGTTTTTCAGTGGAAACAGGTAAGTACAAGGGTTTGGGTAAACTGAGGTCACATTTGAAAAAGTAAGAAAAAGGCATTGTTAGGATTGAGGGGGTCGGGGTTTCCTGCTTCTTCCTGGCAGCGTCACCTCCAGGCGGTGGATGTTACATCTTTAGGGTTGCTGTCCATCTGTGAAGATTGTTGTTCTTGTGACTTCAGATCCTTTTTTGGAATATAAGGCTTAACCCACCTTTTTGGGATCCACCTAAGTCCTGAGGGCATGGATACACATGCATATCCACATCCCCAGGTAACTAGCTGGTAAGGACCTTGAATTTGTAGTGTCTCTGGATCCTTTATGAGAACTGGAGGGTTCTCCTTCAATTTCTGTTGCCTTGTATTTTGGAAATGCCTTATCACTGGAGGATTCAGGTCCTCAAAGGAGTTATTAAGGAAATTAACTGTAAATAAGGCTTTGCAGAGTCTCACCACCAGTGAATTTATCTCTGTTCCTCCCTTTTGCTGCTGCAGGACCCTTTTCAGGGTCTGATGAGTTCGCTCCACTATTGACTGTCCTGTTGTGGAGTGAGGGATACCAGTGTTGTGGGTCACTTTCCACTGCTGCAGGAAGCACTGAAGGTGCTTAGATGTGTATGCGAGTCCATTGTCAATTTTTAGCTTGCAGGGGGTGCCAAGTGTAGCAAATGCTTGTATCAGGTACCTCTCCACATCTTTTGCCTTTTCCCCCGCATGGGCATATACGGCTCTGGAGAAGGTGTCCACCGATACGTGTATGTATTTAAGTCTCCCAAATTTGGGAAAGTGGGTGACATTGGTTTGCCACACCTCACCGCTGTTAAGGCCTCGGGGGTTCACTCCACTGCCTAAAGATGGCAATTCATATTTCCGGCAGGTGGGACATGTTGCCACAATTGCTCTCGTTTGTTCCCATGTAAGATGGAACATGCGGATGAGAGCTGGAACATTTTGATGGCAAATGGAATGGCTCAGCTTCGCCTGTTGGAAGATGTCTGGCAGGGTGGTAAGTTTAGCAATCATTGCTAGGGCATCTGCTTTTCGACTGCCCTCGGCAATTGGTCCCGGGAGATCGGTATGCGACCTCACATGCATCACATAAAATGGTTGCTCTTGGTGGGAAATAAGATAGACGAGCCTTGAGAGCAAGTTGTACACGTTTTTATTAGATACTTCTTTTAGAAAAGCATTTTCAGCTCTTGCAGTTACCTCGGCGACATAGGCCGAATTGGTGACTAGATTGAAAGGTCCTTTGAATCTCTCGAATGCCCTGACAACAGCCGCTAGCTCAGCAACTTGCGGTGATCCATGGACCACCTCGACATCAGACTCCCGCTTCTGTGTCTGGGAATCCTGCCAAGTCATAACCGACTTGTGGGATTTCCCTGAGCCGTCTGTGAAAATGGTAGGGGCATTGAGAGGTTTTTGACTCTGAATTTCTTTCGGGATTAAACTAAATGCTGAATTAAATGATTTATGTTTTGGGTAGTGAATTGAAACTTGTCCAGGATAACTGTCTAACGCAAATTGCAAATTTGTATTTTTTTTGTATTACGTGTTCCAGTGTATCCATTGTAATTGGTAGGTAGATGCATGTAAGATCGAAACCCGCAAAGGTGCAGAGACGAGCCCTAGCCTTCATAATAAGCTGTGCCGTAAATTCCTGTGGCGTGGTGATACTTTTGGACGGTTGGTGAGGAAGGAACACCCACTCAATGATTATGAAGGAGTCCTTCTGCCCTTCATCCCATTGGAACAAGAGGCCTCATAGGTGTGGCACCTTTCCCAGGATGGCAAGCTGGAAGGGGAGACTTGGTGAACCCGGTGGGCTTGTTTTGATGTCAGTGCGTCCTGCGCTTTTTGAATTGATATTTTGGCCTCTTCCATGAGGGTCCTCGGGGAAGTCAGCTCATCACTCCCCCTCAAAAAATTGAAGAGAGGGGCAAGGTCCTGCGTAGTCATGCCCAGCCATGGCCTTACCCAGTTGAGGGACCCGCACAGTTGATGTAATTCCTGTAAGGTCTTGGGGTTGTTATTGATGACAAATGGCTGGGGTGTGATGGTACTCTCAGTTATTTTAAGGCCAAGATATGTCCATGGGCTTACTCTTTGCACCTTCTCCGCTTGTAATTCAAAGCCTTGATTTTCCAGGGCCTTGATAGTCATTTGCTAAGTCCAATCCAGGTAATCTTTGTTTGTGGCACAAATCAATACATCATCCATGTAATGACGAATGATGGCTTTATTGGCTTGTCTGCCAATGGGGGACTGGATACGGGTGACATACCATTGGCAGATGGTCGGGCTGTTCTTCATGCCTTGTGGCAACACCCGCCAATGGTAACGCCGCATAGGAGCTTCTCGGTTGATGGAGGGAACCAAGAATGTGAACCGCGGACTGTCGTCTGGGTGTAGGAGAATTTGGAAAAAACAATCTTTTATGTCCATTATGGCCAAATTCCAATTTTGGGGGAGCATCGATGGGGATGGCACATTTGGTTGCAGGGGTCCCATGTCCTCAATTACATAGTTTATTTTTCGCAGGTTGTGGAGGAGGCGCCACCTGTCCTTTCCCGGCTTTTTTATGACAAATACCGGAGAATTCCAGGGGCTATTGGTTGGCACGATGTTTCCTTTTGCCAACTGCTCCTCCACGAGTGCGTTGAGTGCCTTTAATTTTATCTTGTTTAGTGGCCACTGATCCACCCACACTGGTGAATCAGTTTTCCAATGTAGTGCTTGAGTGGGGCGCTCCACAGTGGCCACTATTAAAAATCCTGAGGCTTCCTGAGGGAAATTTCAACCCGAGCCCTCCATTGGGACATAAGATCCCTTCCCCATAAGGTAAAACCGGTATCTAATACAAATGGGCATACTGATGCAAATTGCCCATCTGGCCCCTCAATTTGGATGATGCTCTTACTTTGTTTTGCCAATATGGGTCCTCCTGTCCCGGTGACGACGTCCTTAACAGGCTGCAACTCCCACTGTGATGGCCATTCGGTGCTGGGAATGACGGTCATATCTGCCCCCATGTCCACCATCCCCATGAGACAGATGTTATTTTTGCCCTGATGGAGTTTGCACTCCATCAGGGGCTTTTCTCTTCTTACCACTTCTGTCCAGTAGACGGTAGGTGTTTTCCCATCGCTGGACAGATTTTGAGGCATTGGAATAGCCTGGGCGATGACACTGCCCTGTGGTAGGAAGAACAGGGGGTGGACCTGCAGCACCATCAAACTGAAGCCTCCCTCCGAGTCAATTTTTGTAATCTCAGGAGAGACTTCAATTTCTAAAGGTGTTCTTTCTGTGTTCCCCATGATAAATATGTAAGTGTCCATGTCCATGTCTATGTTTTTGTGTTGGAGGTTTACTGCAACTACTTGCCAGCTGGTGGTGTTGAAGTGCTGTGCATGGTCACTGGTCACCTCCAACCTTTGTCCTGTACTTCAAATGTCCTTGGTAGGCACAGCCTTATTTCTGTCCATGCGCGGGGCTGTTCCGCCCTGCATCTTTAGTTTCCCTGTTGTGATGGTCCTGGGGAAATATCCTCACAACATTCCTTTTGCACTGGGGCTGGTGCCCTACAATCCCTGGCCCAATGGCCTTTCCTCCCACAGTGGTGATAGGTAAGCTCTCTTTTTGGTCTTGTTTCTCCCACTGCCACCATAGTCTCCTCAGCTGCCAGTATAACTCCCCCTTTTTTTGTTTTTGCCTTAGGCTTCAAATTGCAAGCTTTGTACAGGCCTCAACCGTCAGGTCCAATGTGGGAGGCGGTTCGAATTGAAGTCCAAGGATAATTCTTTTGCAGATGTCATTTGCATTTGTTTGGGCTACTTCTGTTAATAATTCCGTCTGTGTCTCTGGGTTCTTCACTTGTTTGCCAATTGCTTGCCTGAGCCTTTCGACAAAATCTATCAAAGATTCTTGGGGAGACTGTTTAATTGTTGTGTAACTAATTTTTGGGGCTTTTGAAGGCATTAACAAAAGTGCTCTCTCAGCAGCTCCTTTGATCTGAGTAAGGACAGACCCTCGTAGTAGTCAGGCCTGGTCCTGGGGTTTCACCACTTCTCCTTTGCCACATAAATGATCTAAGTTTAAATTTGAGTTCTCTAGATCAGTCAAATTATCATCACTTTGCAAGAGCACAGAAAGGAGTCCCCTAGAAGCCTCTTCCATGCTCTCTCCCACAGCGTGTATTTAGTGGGGAGGAACGGGCATGACAAGATATTTTTAGTATCATGGGGGACCAACACATTTGAGTAGAAAGTGGCTTGTAACAAGCTCTTAAAATATGGGCTTTCTCTCCCAAATTCTTTTTGTGCATTGCAAAGCTCTTTTATATGCTGATGTGAGAAGGATTCCAGTGTGGGTTCCTTCCCATCCGGCTATAAAGCACCGGAGCAGTGAAGGGGTAGGCCTCTTGTTCCGGGTTTCGGTTCCCTGAGTTGTCACATCTGGCCAGGGTAGCATGGGAACCAGATGTGAGACCATGGGAACGGAAGTTGGAAGAGGGTGGGTGGACCCAGGAGAGAGAGGGGAGGAGACTGGGGTGAGGTCTCAGCGGAGGCAAAGGATGAGAGAGAGGTCTTTTGTCTAGGTTTCAGCTGGTTTATTGCAGGTGGAGGGTCCAGGGACAAAAGACCAGGAATGAGGGAGAACACAGTGTTTTACATGGGGGTGGAACAAAGGGAAACAACCAATGGGGGTTGACTGAGGGGGAGGAGCCAACAGGGGAATAACCAATGGGGATAACTCAGGGGAGGGGATTACATGAACCAACCAATGGGGCATCGAAGAAGGGGGAAACTTCTAGAACTAATACATAAGGAATTGGAGAAAATGCCTAAACATTAACTTATACGTAAAACTGGGTGGAGAATTCCTAAGCCAATAACCTTGAAACATGCAAACTAAATCTCACTGAGAACATGGGAATTCACCATAACCGAANCCCCCAGTCCAAGCCCCTTCTAAATCCTCCCCCCTCAGATGGAAACTGAACCTGTTGATGAAAATGTGTCTTGAAGAGCTGTTTTTCAGCCTTGGTTCCCAGGGAGAACCAAGATAGGATAGGGGCTTTGTAATATGCTTTGTCTTTCTGCATATCAGGACAGGGAAAAGTACTGGGAAAACTAGCTATGAATGCAATAATAGAGCTACAAATATATGTGTAAAGAATACAGAGAATATATAAAAGAAAAAAGGTAAAAATCATCAAGGCATCACTTAACGCAAGGATTTGTATACAGAGAGCTCAGATAGAAATGGATGTGTGTGTGCAGAAGTGTACCCTGCCTATACTACCCCTCTTGAAGCACTTTACTTTTATGTAGCAGCGCTCCCCAAGGAAAAAAGGAAGCTATTGCTGTGCCCCTTTTCAGATATTTTCGTTCACAAAGATTTAAATTACAAACTCTCAGTTCTGTTTCTTTGCAAGGTTGATCCCATTGGCTCTGGCAGCCCCTCACTCCCTGTACGCTGCCAGATTGGAGATGTACCTGTAGACCTTCATGTGCTGCTTACATTTTCCTGCACTCTCTCCCTAAACATCTCCCTGGCAGCATAAGGGCTCTGTTCCCTTTTGGTCAGGCCCCAGACGACTGTTCTTGTGTTCTCCACTACCTTGTGGGCAAATAACTGTTTCCTAATCTGAAGCTGGAGCACACTCATGGATCTTCTTCAACAGCATCACTCTGGGAAGAATCTCAGAAACAGGAAAGTCTCGTATCTTCTTATGATAGAACCACCCCATGAAGCCCCAAACCATTTAGAAGGATGCTTCTAATTTCCATATTCTAATTTCTACAATAACATGCTGTGGGAAAAGTCATCTGGATATTTCTCTTGAAGCAGTAAATGAAGATGTCTTTCAAAATGTCCTCTGAGCCTGTTACCACAAATGTCAAAAACTCCTGATGAATATGCCCTCCTTGGCAAGAAAGCAGTTTGCTTTCAGGTGTTACTGAACATTTTCCCTGCAAGAAGGTCTTGTACCTTCCTGGTCACAGGCAAGCAAGAGCAAAAGCATTCGTCCATGGCTTGGTATTTAAGCATATAAAATTATCACCTCAAGGGATGGAGTATTTGTGAACCTTTCTTAGGAAAAGCCATGTTATTGCTTGGAAATCAGCTACCTACATAAGGATGATCATCTGCAGTGGAGCTGTCTATCCTCCAGCAACAAATGCTCAGGGAAAAAAACAAATCTATCTCTTCAGAGGGGAACAGAGGCAAAATATTCATCCCAGTGTGAAAGGGACAGGAAGGATCTCCATAGAAAATATTTAAGTGCAGGAGGCATCTACAGCTGAACGCCTCATCGAAGGTGGGTGCTCCACTGCAGGGAGGGAGTTCTGGGGGCTGCTCCAAATTGTGTGAGCATGGCCCTCCAGTGCTGCAGCTTTCCTGGTGCCCCTGGGGAATTGTGGCGCTTCTCCGTTGCCATTTCCCATTCCTCTGCGATGCTCAGGGAGTGGGTCAAGGGCACTGTCTTTGCTCTCTATTACAGCTCAGAGGGATCTCTGCTTTCCAGGGCAGAAATTCTGCCTTCTTGATCTTCCATTTCACAGCATGCTTCTCTGTGTGAGAGTTT
Organism: Rhagologus leucostigma; assembly: GCA_013397725.1. Lineage (NCBI taxonomy): Eukaryota > Metazoa > Chordata > Aves > Passeriformes > Rhagologus > Rhagologus leucostigma. Next base: position 88,404 of record VZTD01003140.1, on the reverse strand, counting down.
CAGAAATGCACAGCTGAGCCAATGCACTCACTCAGGCAGCACGTGAGTGTTGAACAGCCAGTCGATGTGCCTCTGCCTTCAGGTTCCCATGGCCCTTGAGGTGCATATCATCAGCTCTGTATACATTTCACTATCACTCAATAGGGTGAAAATATGTCGTCATTAATTATGATGGTTTATGTTTGCAACAATTTAGTTCCTATAGTTACATCTCTAAGAAATTGTGAAATAGGCACTTCAAGGCTCTGGGCAGAGAAACAAATTGACTGTTACAGAATTCATGAATAATAACTCATTTACTTATAATGCTAATAAATAACTGGTGTAAAATTTTCTAGTACAGCCTTAAAATACATAGGGTATTTAAACTGCTCTTAATTCTCCATTAAAACCCTCATATTGCAATAATGCAGCCCAGATGGCAATTACTGTGTTTCAGAGTGTTTGCTTGGTGAATCCATAACCTGGTCCTGGTCTGCAGGGCTGCCCTGCCTGTGTTCCTCTGACACCACAGCAGGGCTTTCTAGTCTGTGCTAGGTCAGTGTTAGAAACCCCCCTGTTTCTGGGCATGCTAAAGCTGTGCCATGGGAACAATACCCACTGTCTTATTGTCTCACGCAGCCCTTTGTCTAGGCCATAGCAGGGCCCTGAAAGAAACAGTGTTTTGTGGCAGATAAATACTCCACAATTTGTCTACAAGGTCACCCGTATTACCCCACCCTGACAGGGAACCTGAATCCTTCTGGTCTTTGAGTTATTTTCCTGGCTGTGTTTCTCATTATCCCTATCTTTCAGTGTTATTGAGTCCTGGAGTATCTGCTTTGTGTTGCTGCTTTCCTAACTCCTTTCCCCCCATATTTTCTTCCAGCTTGTGTGCTTTCCCTTTTTGTCACCTGTTCTCTGCTTGTCTCATGTGAAAGCAGGCACGCACCAGGCTTTGCACTGTTTTAGGATGCTCTACCATGTCCTGTCCTATTTGTCTCATCAGAATATGTAGCAGTTCAATTTTTGTCACTCTTTCTGCACAGATCTTGCTTTGCCTACAATAAATTTTTTATGCCTTTTCTCTAACTTGTTTATTTTTCTACTTTGTCCTCTGAGAGTCAGCTTTCCACAGTGAACCACGGGTGAGGGGAAATAATCTATTTCTGTAACTATGCGTCCATCTCTACAGTATTGCTCCTCTGCAACAAGATAGCCCTACACTTTGCTTTTGTCCATCAGCAATATGTACTAAGCACACACTTTCCTGCTTAGAGTTTACAATATATTGAGTTGGTTTTAAATTATTCCTTAATGATTCCAGGTGTGGGATGAATCAAGATGAATCACACAGTGATGAAGGTAATTCCTCCTATCAGCTGCATAATGAATCAGTTGCTATTTTTCTCATAGTTAAGATGCCAATTTGCATGTGGTACTAAATAATGTTCCCTGTTAAAATCATGAGGCTGAATAAAGTGGTCAGTTTGTTACCAGGTTACAGGCTAAGACACAGAATGAATATCAACTATACTGCCTTCAGTGTAAAAAACCAGTGTTTAATCATTTGGAAGGGGAAGTCTGGGGCCAGGTCTGAAAAAACCATCTTCTAGAAACATATGAATGAGCAGTTGCTTCAGATAGAAAAACAAGCCCATCACAACCCAAGTTTCCTAAAGTCTCTGTAGGTCCTGGAAGCAAACCCAGGACTTAGTTCTGCAGTGCATATCTGACAGTAGACAGTCCTGTGTGTTGGTGAAGCAGTATATTAAAAAAAAAAAAAAGGCAGAGATTGATATATCTTAAAAAATATTCATAGAAATGTAATGATGCTACCTGTAGTCATCCTAATTGTAGCCTGTGTGTTGTGTATTTAATGAATTAGATCTGGGCAAAAAAGGCACTTCTCTTTTTCTGTGGGGCAAAACCAAGAAGTAGACTCTGTTGAGATAAGGATGAAAAGCCCAGAGATGCTCTGGTAAGCTGGTTGCTTGTTCTCTAGCACTTCAAATTAGCAGGCTGTGATATGGAAGGAGGGGAGATACCAAAGCCATGTGGAGAATATCGGAGTGCGGGGTAGGTTGTCCAAGAGACAACTTTGGAGATAAGCCAAGGAACAGAGTATTAGAGTGGGTTTGGAGGGGCTCAGCCCAGCACACAAACCTTTGGATCTGCTATAGCCACCTATAGGTTTTCTGTGCTGCTGCTTTGTGAAACAGCAGAGGTCTGGCTGAATGTGGTCCATGAGTACTCTCCTGGCTGGGAGGCACTTGCACAGCAATGCCAGCGGGCTGCAGAGTCTCCTTGCTTAGATGGAGGAGGAAAAGTGAGGAGGAGAAGATGACCTAAGTCCCAAGGCCTTAAAGGGTCTGACAGGTCCCATGTCTGCTACACGCCTCTTCTCCTCTGGGTACAAACCAGCCAGATTAGCCTATGACCACACCTGTTTAGGAAATGCCTTCACCTTTTTCTAGGTTAAAGTCTGAAAGATTTGCAACACAAACAAGGAGCTTGTGCCCTTTATTCATTATGTTACTTCCAGCATTAGCTAAATAAAGAAAATCCTTGCTTCACTTAAATTTAAAATGACACCAAATCATGATTCAAACTTGCAGTGACATTTATCCAGTTAGCTGGTGTTTGCTATAGGTTGAAGGGACACATAAATACAGTTGTCTTCATGTCTCCTGCACATTTCTCAGTGTTCTTTGACAGTTATTAAGTGCATTAATTCTTCCGATGCTAATTTCTGTGTTGAACTGATGAAAAATGCGTTTTTCCCTGGGAGTTGGCACTTGACAAATATCTCGATGGCAGTAAAATAATGTACGAACTAAGTTTCTGTTGCCATGGTTTTCTTCTCCACTGATACTCACAGTTACTCTATCTTTACTGTATCTTTCTCCAGCAAGGGTAGAGAAGCAAAGCCACAGCCCAGATCACCTGGATGCCCCAAATCCTCTCCTCTCCTGGCTCTCTTGTGTGGTTTGCCCTGACAGTACTCTTGCTCTCTGCAGGTTTCTGCACAACTCTCACTTCACTCCCAGACCTGGGAGGGCTTCATGCTCCTGAGGAGCCAGAAGAACAGGCATGTTGCTGAGGAGTGTGTTTAGGCATTGGAGCGTTTCCCTGCACCCTTCCCCTGCCTCTCCATGCTCTCACCCCATTGCAAGGCAAACTTTGCCAACACCACTTCCCTCCTCTTCACCGGATGATGAGGCTACAAGCGAAGTGGTTGAACTCAAAACATCAAGGGACTGGGTTCAGTGCGTGGTGCCTTTACATTATTTAAGTTTCCTGAGGCCTCCCAGAGGCTTTTGAGGGGGATGCAGAGAAAATTCAGTGGATCACCTGAGCTGTGCCCTGCAGCAGAGGTTTAGCTAATAGGCCCGTTCTGCACATATACGTTTATATTTCCCAAGGTTGAGATGACACAGGGTTGTAAACCAATGCTGCTCTTTCTGAAAGAGTAAGGAGAAGCCATGGAGATAGCAGTGGTCAGACTATGTCCTCAGACTTTGTATAGAAGCAAAATATTGATTTGACAGGACCTTCTGCTGCACCTGCAGTACTTCAGCTGTAGCATCATGCCAGTCCCACTTGCCCCAGAAGAGCTTTTCTCTGACTGGTAAATAGTGGTTGAAAGAAATGTAAGTCCCCAGGACTGCTGCTGGGGTATGATGCTGCTATTGATGGTGTGGCTGATGAGGTCTGTACTGTGTTTTTCTCTTTGATCGATTGGAAATAGTTCTGTTCTCTACAGCTGGAGGCAAAAACGTTTTTCTCCCTTAAAAGATAGACTGTAAATAAATTGTGTGTTTTCTTTATTTCAAATTATGAGTATATCCTTGCTGCTGTCTGTATAGAATCATAGTTCTATTTTTCCTTCAAGTTTGTCTTACTTTGTTGGCTTTATTAAGGAAGAGCTTTTAACTATTTTTGCTTATAACGTTAAATCTAGACAAGATCTTCTAGCACCGTTTTAGCCCATCTGAATATGGTTATTTCTCTTTGAAATGTACAGATCTCAGTTTCTGAATCAAAGGGAATAAAATCCCTGCTTTGCCTTGACTCAGAGATAGGTCCTCTCTCTGAGACAAACAGAAATGATGAAGTGGCAAAATATCTAGTCTTAAGATACATCAGTTTTATGAAATATATATGTGTGCTTCCAGCAGAAAAAAAAACCCTCTAAGAAACAAGGCAGAACCCAAGTATATCGTAAATTATTCTGGGTGGTATTTTTGGGTGACTGTGCTGGGCTCCTTGGCAGTTCTTAGGGTAGCTGGAGCACAGGATGCACCTCATCCTGCCACATTCCAGCACATGTGGGTGGGAAGATGTGCTGCAGAGGGTGCTTCATGCGTGTTCATGAGATGTTCACATTAACAAAATTTGCTTTGTGTGTTTACAACCTCAGAAAGAGGCAAATGGCTCTCAGGAAAACCTGGTGTCTGCACCAAGTATTTGAGGTGCTGCTGCCATTTTTCTCTCCTTGGGTCAAATTCCCAGGCGTAAAATTCCGCATTACTCCAGCATCCTTCCAGACTTGGGCAGTGTTTTTATTGCTGTGTCTAAAGCAAGTGCTGTGTGGGGAGAGCAGAGATTGCTGCTCTTTGACTGCCTGGGCTGGTGCTGCTGCCACCTCCCACTCTGCTCAGAGAAATTTGGGAACATGGCACCAAACAGCTCTTTCCTGAGATGTTCCTGTTATTGCTGGCTTAGTGCAGCCAGGCCTTGCTATGCAGTGGTGCCCCAGGGTCTCACTGAATGAGGAGTTTGCAAGATTACGCCCTTGTAGAAAGGCTGACTGTGTATTCTCCCTCTATCATGACCCCCCCGATAAACAGTGTTTGATGGTATCACCAGGAGAGATTAAAGGGGCATAATCTACATTAGCTGAAGCAAGCAGAAGTCTTGCTCTAGCCAGTGCAAGAGCAGAAATACAAATCCTGGGTGCCAGGGTGCAATTGTTGCCAGGTTACTAATGGCAGCCTCCTCAGAGCCCTATCAGGATTACAGTATTCAGTTGCTATGGACTTTATATTTATTAATACACACAGGGCTTGATTTAAGCACAGCAGCTCAGCAGGAAAACTACCTCTGATTTATGGTGCAGGCAAGAGGTGACAGTGAGATACACTCCCTGACATGGGTGTGTGTAGTGTTGTATTTTTCCCCCTCTCCTGTGTTTACCTTTCCAGGTGGGTCCCCCCTCCCCCGCCCCTAGCCCTAACCACTCCCTCGGGTTTCTCCCATTGATTCTGTTACCCCAACTCCGCCCATGTACCACCCCTATGCCCTGTGACCATTGGTCCATGTGCTCTCCCTGCCCCCTTCGCCCGGGATAAAGGACCCTGCATGCCATGAAACTCCCCCTCTCACATTCTACCCTGCCTTGGGGTACTGGCTTCTGCTGGGGGAGCCATGCCATGTGCTGGCTCTCTACCTTTGGGAGCGAGCACATGTGCTGGCTCTAGGCTTCTGGGAGCCACCATGAAATAAAAGATCTTCTGCAGCCACCATACGGAGAGCATTCTCGCCTCCTTTATCGTCACCGTGTTGCGGGGCTTCAGCTAGCCGGAGGATGCAAGGGGCAGCCTGGAAGAGGCACAGGAAGCGGAACAGCCGCTCTCCCCGGGCAAACCTCACTGCGCTCTCTGAGAAGGCTGTGGCATGCCATACCACCACAGGAAACCCCTCACCACAACAGGTGTGCAGCCTAAAGAGAAAGGAGAGGCAAGGGGAAATGACCTGCATGGTTGCAGATAACTGGCAGTTAATATATGATATCCAGATATTTCATTCTATAGAATACAGCTTTAAAGGTTTGATCATAGAGATTTGATCATAATTTTAAAAAGAATATTAGTTAATAGACAGCACAAAATCCTTTCCTTCCCCTTGTATCCATTTGTCAGTGTAAAAGTAAAAAATATCATTCCAGCTCTTTAACCAATGGCACATCTATGCTTCATACATTATTGAATGTTTCTATTTTTTTTCCCAGTGAGTTTTTTTTAATTCTAATATCACCTGATCTTTGTGCAGTTAATTCTCTTGTCATCAAGCCATGTAAGTACTGACCTCAGAATCTCAGAATAGCCTTGGCAAAAAAAAAAAAAATACAGTAATTTGCGTCACTGTCACTGAGGGCTCTGCATATTTCCATTATAAAATCCCAGTTTCAGCAGGCTGGACAATATGGATTGATGTGGCTGTTTTCAACTTCCAGAAAGAAATTTATTCTTAGAAATTGGGCCAATGAATTGGTTTGGCAGGGCCAACTGAGAGTCGCTCCAGTTTGAAATAGAAAATTTGCAGAGCAGCTCATTAATTTAAACAATCAGGTTAAAACTTTCTTTATTTTAAAAGTGTGAATAAACCTTCGGCAGCCAAGTTACCTAAATTTGAGGAATAAACAAATGGGAGCTGTGCAGAACACAAAAACCAGCAAACTGATGCACATTTTTTTTAAAATACTCTTTTCCTATCTTGCTTCCTTAATATTTCATAGTGTCAGTAAATTTAGGTCTTTCTCAATATCGTATGTCCTTTATGTCCTTAGCTTTGACGTTGAAGAAAGGGAGTTATAAATTACATGTCTGTCTGGTGGAGATGGGTTCTGAGCCCCCATGGACACAGACCTTCTCGGAGAACACTCACATTGAAATCCTGTTTATCTTTGCTTCCTTCTCATCCCAACCACAGAGGACCCTGGGGACCTGCAGGGAATGTGGAAGTGCAGTGGCAGTGCCAGGCTGGCTTGTTTCCCCTACCACGATGAGAGCAGTTCTATCACGGGGTCCTTGTTCCCTTGTATGCCTTTCCCATCCCTTCTTGAATGTGTCAGAGGCTCTTAACGATCCTGAATCCACTTGGCTGAGAGAATATAAATTGAACCATTCCTCTGAGATGGTCAAGTACACAACATTCGTGAACACTTGTCAATTAACTTTTTCCATTCAAGGGCTAATGACTCTAAATAGCACCTTGAGCTCATTGCTGCTACGCTGGGGAAGGAGGGGGGACCCGACAGTCAGCACAGCTCCAAATCTGGAAACGTACCTGCTAAAAAGATTAAGTCTGCAGTGCTGAGCATTAAACCCATCAACATTTATGCAGTGGGCAAAATTCATATCAAACCTGTCAGGCAGAATCTGTCACCGTGGTGTTTCTAAAAGGTTACCAGCCTCGAGATACCTGTTTCTTGCTTATGAACAGCATTGAAGATGAATTGTTTTGCAATTTGAGTCTTAGTCTACTGGTAAACTGCCAGATTCATTATTGAATTAATACCTTACTTGGGTCCATCCGCAGGCACTCCTCTAGTGCACATGATGAATAACAATCTGAAGGATCAAGAGGATAAGCTGGAAATGTTTTCACTTTCAGAGAAAATGTCTGATTTGTTCAAGTGCCCTTTATCAGAGTTTCCATATAAAAGGCAAACTCTCAGTGCGCAGTTCTGGCCTCGACAATGGGGGTCTCTGTTCAATGCCACCTGGCCTTGACAGCACCTACTGCGGAGAGCCTGGAAAAGAGCACAGGTACCTTGTCTAATATACTGAAAATCTTAGTCAACAATCAACAATTATCAACTGGCACCCCTGCCCGCAGCATCTCCCTGCATGTGCTCTCTTGCCCTAGAACTGGGCTGAGAAGTGGCGCTATTAGAGCTTTTAGAAAAAGAAGCAAGAGATGAGCCTCTGCTCTCGTCAAGTAGAAAGGGAAGATTCATAGCAAAATAAGCACCAGGGCACAGCAAAATCTGGTATGCAAAGGATGCTAAACACAACTCCTCTTCTGAAGCATTGTTATGTGATGGATACAAAGCCAAGAAGGAGGTTATGAAAGTTCATACCACATGATCTGGACAGTGTCCTTTTAATTCTTGCTACCCCTGAGAGACACTTTGAGCTCACTGCTCAGCATCCCAGTCCCTACAAGGATACCTGTCCTTTTCCTTTCACCATAAGACATGCAGACTATGGAAGGGAAATTCTTCTGATGTATAAATGATATGGTGAGAGAAGGAAAATCAGCATGTGAGAAAACTAGCTAGGTTGATGTATTTTGGGGAGCAGAATCCCTCTGCCAGCTCATGCCCTCCCACCCTGCTGCAGCTCATTACTGCAGTGTGCAGGCAGTGTGCTGGTGAGCAGGTGATGTGTGAGGACTGCAGGCAGTGATGATGCTGGCCATTTTCTCTTTTGATTTCTCTGTCAGGCTGAAATTCTGTAGTTTTGATTTGTCTTCTGTTTGCAATAAAAAGTTACTAACCAACTGTGTTATCAGAGCATTACCTTACTAGTGTGACACAAGAGTTTCCAGTCCCCTGACAATGATCTGCTGTAAAGGCAGAATCCCACCAAGACACTGCATGATAAACACCCTCAGGTTGCCAGAAGTAATTGATATGAGCTGCAGCTGTGGCTAAGGAGGATCTTTGCAGAGGACTGTCAGGATTCTCTGTGTCTCCTGCATGATGTGGCCCTGGAAAGACTGGTTTAGAAGCCACAGGTACAGGAGCTCCAAAGGTCCTGGGGCTGTTTTCTGCTCCAGAAGCTGAGTAAGGAGGGGGCAAGGGCCCAGTGGGCTCTCTGATGCCCCAATGCCATGTTGTCTCTGCCAGCTGTAGTTTGGAGGGGCATGGACATGAGTCATGTTGCAAACATCAGCCTTGCTCTTTTCTCAGTGTAAAATTTCTATATGAGTGGAAATTGAAGAAAACATTGAAAAATCCAACATGGTATTATTACTTGATACATCGCCCAAGTGCTGCCTCCCCTTTGTAATCTGTCTGCTCTGTTACATAATATTTGCTCTGCTTTTTTTCTGCCAGCCTACAAAAAACCCCAGTACTTTTCCTTCTAATGGGAAATTAGTTGTACAGTAAAAATATTTATTGAGGCATGGACACCTTGATCCATTTCCTGTTTGAATCAATAGAAAAGTTGTTATTGATTTTGGTGGGTTTTTTGAGACAGGCTCTAAGTTTTATCCATTTTTCAGTAGACGAATTCCCTGCTGACGCATGTGTTTTCCTGGTTAGTCCTCATCACGTTTCTTTATGACTTTTGGAAAGGAATTGGAACATAACAGCAAGTAAAAATAGCCGTTTTATAAGTTAGAGATGCACCATTAGAATATGAAAATGTGGCTTGCAGTTAGTGACTGGCATTGCTTTATCCTGAGTACCTACAGGTATGATGGTTTAACTTGGTATTTTTCATCTGTGGTGTAAAAGCTGCCAACTCCATTAAAATCTGATTCAACGTGACATTTGTGTCACATTTTATCTGCTTGCATTGGTTAATGTTATGTCAGCTGATGTGATGTAACCAGACACAGCCTAATAGTGAGTGATGTGCAAAACAGGCATTCTTCTTCTTCCTATGCTTAGGACTAGTGTAAGATAACACAAAAGGCAAAATAATCTTTGACTTCATGAATGTGACATTGTCAGGGGGTGGCAACCATGGGGTTATATACTATGTGTCACCCCATAATGTTATCCATCTAAATAGGCAACTCACCTTCATCTTCAGAAGCGATGATGAAGAACATGAAATGCCCCTCATGGCATTCACGATTCCCTGTATTCAGAAGTCTGCTGAAGTTGGTGTCTGGTGGTTTAGTTCAATGAATCTGTCTTAGAGGGCTTTTCTAGGCCAGCAAGTATATCAAGAGATGGAGCATGCAAAGGAACCACATCACAGCGCTGTGTTTGGGAAATCCCAAGTGACAGAGCAGTAGCCAAATCTGGAGGGAGATGGAGTCAGTATCCTGCTGGTGCTTTGATCCCAGCAAGTGTCATGCATCCTGGGACTCCTTTGAGCACAGGTTAAATTGGAGGTTCTGTGTTTAAGCTTCTCTGTAAGAAATTCCTTCTTCAGGTGTTTATGGGAAGGAAATATGCAGCACAGTCATCTATCTGACTGCTGAGAAGTGAGTGAACGTGGCCCTGTCAGGGAGGGTGCATTGGGCAGCTCTTGGGGCTAGAAATCCTCACTAGACGAAACTCCAAAGGCATGATGTGACCTGTTGAGATCCTTTTTCAAATTTGACTCAGGTGAGTCTAAATGCCATAACTCACCAGCACAGTATTTATTATGTTTAATTTTACCACTGTGTGCTGGTTTTGGCTGGTGTAATTTTCTCCACAGTAGCTGGTATGGGGCTGTGGTTTGGACTTGTGCTGGAAACAGTGTTTATAATTAAGGGATGTTTTTGTTACTGCTTGGCAGAGTCAAGGCCTTTTCTGCTCCTCACCCCACCCCACCAGTGAAAAGGCTGGGGCTGCACAAGGAGTTGGGAGAGGACAGAGCCAGGACAGCTGACCTCAACTGACCCAAGGGATTTCCAGACTATGTGGCATTGTGTTCCTGGCATAAAGCTGGGGAAGAAGAAGGAAGTGGGGATGTTCAGAATGGTGGTGTTTGTCTTCCCAAGTCACTGTTATGTGTGATGGAGCCCTGCTGTCCTGGGGATGGCTGAACACCTGCCTGCCCTGAGGAAAGATGAATTCCTTGTTTTGCTTTTGCTGCATGTGCAACTTTTGCTTTACCTATTCAACTGTCTTTATCTTGACCCACAGGTTTTCTCAGATTTACCCTTCCTATTCTCTCTCGCATCCCCCTAGAGGGAGTGAACAAGAGGCCGTGTGGGGTTGCACCATGACACACTGCCATAAAACAATCTATCAAATAACCTTGGTGTCCATCACGCTACAAACTTCAGGCACAATAAAAACTATGGGCAGCCAGGTATTCTCAAAAACTGAGCCAAGGCAGCATGATCATTCTGAAACACCTACATTTCTATAGGACTGCTGCTCCTGTAAGTGATGGGTTCAACCCATCTTACCTCAAAGACGACACAGTTGGTCAATATTCCACTTTTTGCAAGATGAAATACTGTTGGAAGAAAGATCTCTAGGCACACTTAATACATACAATACCAAGTGATGTACTTACAGCTGTTCAATAAAAAAGATAGAAAAGGTATTAGTCAGGGAAGTGGTGGGCAAGGTAATTTATATTTTGTATGAAATGCCACTTAGGAACACTTAAATAAAATCATCACAATAACTGTTTTTCTGCAGTAAGCTGGTCCTTGTAGTCATACCAACTGACTTCCGGCCCAACACGGAGGCAAAAGTAAGCTGTCTCAGGGCTGCCAACAGGAAAACAGGAATATTTTCACTGTTGGAGCACAGCAGGAGCCTGTCTGCTCTTCACCCTTGGTCCTTGGTGGGGAAGCTGAGGCTGCTGTCTGTGCCGGATAACCCTCAGCCTGTCAACAGGCTAAACTCAGAGCTAAAACTGGCAGAGAAAATGAGGATTAAAGGTCTCAGGAGACGCAGTATCCAAACTTGAGCTGAGAGATTGGCACATCTGCTGCCTTGCTCAGCACTGTTATCATGAATTGATTGCATCTAAGTGCATCCGCAGTGCTGTCACCAGAGCTCTCCTGGACAGCTTCATCTGCTGCGCATCTGGCTTTCCTTCATGAATGACAACAGTATTTTATAAGACTCGAAGGTACTTGATAAAACCAGCCTTAGCAGTGGAAAATAAAATAAAATAAAATAAAATAAAATAAAATAAAATAAAATAAAATAAAATAAAATAAAATAAAATAAAAACATCGGCTCTGCTGGGAATTTCATGTACAGGTGAGGAAGGTGGGGTCGGTCACACAGACACCCCACTCCTCCAAGACCATGCCAAGATTAGAGCTCCTCTGCCAAGCACAGCTGGGCAGGGCCCTACAGCAGCTGCTCTCTGCATAGGCACAGCTTAAGCAAAGGTGGGGGAAACAGGGCTCCACATGGGCTCACCCTACTCATTCAGGTCTCTGTGGGTCTTGGTCAGGATTTGAACTGAGATCTACTAAAACTTGGAACCATCCCTCTACTGAAACTTCTGAAGACCAGAGTGAGGGCAATTGTTTTCTTGTTTTTGCTCTGACTTGAGCTGCACACACACTTGCCTGCTTAAAGCCAGCTAGAGTAAATATCCTTTATAAGTGGTGCTGGTCTGATTAGGCTGGAGACAGAGTAGACAAACATAAATACTTCCTACTAGTCAGTACTATGTCAAAAATGTGACACCTTAAAGGTCCTTTTCATTTTGGCTAGCTGCTTTCTCAGTACAAGTGTATGATTAATTTCTGTGTACTGCTCATTATTTTTTCAATTTAGAAACTTACAGGAATTGTTGTGATAACATTTAAATGGCAAGAGGGGGCTGAACTGTCCCAGCATTGGTCCAAGAGTCCTCCTTCAACCTGCTGACATTTCAGGAGGACTTATATTATCCATGCTGCTCAGCTGTTTCCAGCAAGATCACTTCTGTAACTTTTTCCTAGGGACATAATTTCTTCCCTGACACTATCTTGTGCTTCCTGTAACTCCAGCAGCTCTGATGGGTAGATGCAATTTGGACGAAGCAAAGGTTTTAGCGCACTGGTAAATGAATTGGCATGTTCCAATTTCTCCTGACTGAGAAAATCCTGGCTGCTTTGAGATGGCTGCTGAGCAGATTGTGCAGGGTATAATCAGGATGGTGTTTTGAAATTATAAATAGTAATCAGATGGGTATGTTCAGTAACCAGTTATTAACAACGTTTTTCTATTTACAGCAAAAAATTCTTTAAAATGCAGCTTTCTGCTTTGTTTCACCATTTATAGGCATATATACATCTCCCTTCATGTTTTCTCCTTGTGATATTTGTAGCTGCTAAAGCAGATGAAGCTACAAACCTGTCCCCTACTTTGTCTGATATCAATGGCTGCTTTCTTCTGCGGCCGAGTTCCTTCCTCTAGAGAATGGTACAAAGCACCTCACTTTGACACCATCACCCAGGAAGATAAAACATTGAAGGGGAGAGAAAGGCTTTGGAAACTCCCCCAGAGGAGTAGGGGATACAGTCAGGGCTTCCTCACATTAATATCTGCTGTTCTTCTATATTACATCTCTAATATGTGAACATTTTGAAGTGGTGCTTCTCCAGTTCCATGTGTTACATGCACTAGGAAGAAGATCTAAACAACATCTGCAATGCCAAGAGAGCTTGCCACTCTGTGATGAAGCCCAAAATATTGTGCTAACCATGAAGGATAAATGATGGATCGCAGTTGCCCCTTCTGATCACTTTTGGGAATGATGCCTTTTCTGTGCTAAAAACTCTGCCAAAATGTTGCAAGAAAAAGAAATATGCTTTGCAGTCATCCATTTTCTCAGCTCTAAAAGTGTTCGCACAGTAATCCACTTATTCCTGGTAATTTTGGTTTGCAGGTCCCTTACACACAGTGCAGCAGTGGGGCAACTACACACTGGACACTGTACCTGCTGGCAGGGAAGAGGACTGCAGCAAAAACCTTGCAGCAAAAAATCTGTGAGGAGATCCCACTGCTGACCATAAGGATTTCTGGGCTCAGTGACCTGGGTATTCCAAACCTCTTCAATTTGAAGCTTGGATCCATCCACTGAGCCATGGGATTAATCAGAAGCTGAATCCTTGAATGCATTCCTGCTGCAGATGGGGCTGGGGCCTCCCAAGACTGAGCAAGTTACGCTCTTCTGATTTCACTTCATATTCAATGACGGATTTTTATATGCAGTAAGGTGTTGGCTGTAATATATGAGAACTGAATATTTGGAGGAAGTGAAAAAGAAGGAGCATTTGGAAAAAGTGTTTAAGTGCTCTGTTTTTAGTCAGAATTTGTTAAAAAATAAGGCATATTTTACATGAAGTGAGCTGTGTTAAAACCCAGTATCCGGGACACTGTTTAAAGAAGAAAAGGTCAGGGTCTTTAATGCTTGTAGTGCTCAACCAGGAGTGAAATGAGTGAGCTCCCACTATCCTGCAGTGACACTGTCACATCTATGCTGCATCTTGCTTGTGTGTCACTGGAGGGAGTTTCAATGGGGTAGATGTTATCATCTACACATGATACAAATATACAGATTATCTACAGAGAATAAAGAGCCAGTGTTAGACACAACTATGAGGCTGTAGTTTCCAACTACCTTCTTCTGAATAACTGGAATTCTATGGAAACCAGACTCAGATTTCAGACTCCTGAGTCTGTAAATCCTTCTATTGTCATTGTTTGTTTTTAGATCCAAGACAAGTCCAAGTGTCAGTGATTGAAAGTCAGACTGAATCTGAATCCCAATCTGGTTCCTGGATCTGAATCTTTTACTCAAAGGAAACGAGCTGCCTTTATAGACTTCTTTAAGACACAATATTTCCTTACATGGCAATTTACACTACACAACCTATCCCGTGTTGCCACATCAGCAATGCACCTTCTAAATGTCCTTCTATGGGGTGATCATGCACTGTTCACCCACCTGTCAGCTTCTGGCAGGCTCCTCTCTGTCGGGGTCTGCCGTGTGACACCTCCTCCCCCCAGGGTCTGCGCTGCCATGTGCTCCTTTGTGCTACCATGTGCTTATCTTTCCCCAGATCCAGAGTTTTGATAATGAAGGAGATGTATCTCTCTATCTGCAAGTCCCTTGTATTGTTTTGAAATCCCACTTGTGTGCTGCATGTTCCTCCAAAATGCTTTTACTGTCTTTGTTCATTTAAACCTTTTGTAAAAGAATTCTCCATTATTTTCTTTTGTGTGAATATCGCAGTATCAGCTATTTCCGTCTAAAGCCCTGCTTAGAAAACTGGGAATTTCTTTTCTCCTGTGATTTTCTCCACTGTGCTTTTCATCTCATTACTGAAATGGAAATATTTTACTAGTTAAATGGGGTGGAAAAAGCAGTTAAGGCAGATGCTGTTTCATCATCTGCCTAACACAGAGCTCCTCAGCATTCAGAGCAGTAGTTTACTGCAACAAATTAACTGCACAAATTTTTCATCTGGAAGAAATGATTTCTGAATTCCCTCTGAAACCCCATTTCTTCTGTAGAAAGATGAGTTAATGAAGAAATTTTCAATTTAGTGCCTATTAGTGCTTATTCTGGCTCTCAGAAGCAGTTTTGTGTTAGTTTCCATTATTTTAAACTCCTTCAGCCACGATTTGGAAACAGTAGCTGTGATCATTCCTATAGGTGTACTTTTTAGTTACCTACCTTTCTCTGCTCAAGCCCTAAACTGACCACTGGATCTTTAGCCATGTGCTTTTAGTACTGGCCAAAAGCACCAGGAAAAGTGAGAGAAAAAAAGCTGAGTAAACCCAGGATTTCTTCATCTGCCTGTCTGGTGGTTCATTCCAGTGGTTTTGGTCCTGTCCCTCCCTGTTGTGCCAATGTACGACAGTCCCAGAGGTGAAGAATCCCCCTCTGTGTGCAGGCTGGTCCCAGCATGGCACGAGGTGAGAAATGCTGCTGGGTTTTGTCTGGGAGAAGGAGCTGGTGCCATTCTCCATACGGATGTGGATGTGTTTTTCCAGGTCTGTAATTCTTGCAGGAAATGATGTCACAGAGCATGGTTTCTTCTCAAAGGCAGTAAGTATATTTTTTTGTGCTTTCAGAAATGGATGCACCCAGGGATTTTATTGAAAGGAAGAATATGGATGTCATGGGGAAAAAAAGTTGTTTCAGCTTAAAAGTAGAAATTTAGTTTTATTTCTAGTTAATGCTTTGGAAGTTTTCTTTCTTGGTATCTTCTTGATAACATTATGTACTGTACTTCTGTCATGTCCTTCCTAATTGGGAAATAATTAGATGGCTAAACTGAATAGTTCAATGATAATGCTTGACTCCAGTTTGATTTCCTCTGACACATAACACTTGACAGGTCCATCTCAGGTGCCACTAGCATCAGTCATCTGTTACACCAGTTCAGCACTGCACCACCAGGTACCAGGGTTGGCCTTTTCCTTTCCCTCATGCTTGCATGGCTCAGGCAAAATGCTCCAGCTCAGGTACAGATCTGGGAGGGAGAGTAGTTGCTCTTTGAAACATAGATACAGCAGTTTTCCAAAGGCTAAAGAGAAATACTAAGTAAATTAGGAGTAGAAAACAGAAACAGAAGAAAAAAGTTAGAATACATTAACCAAGATATACCAAGCAGGGAAGTGCAGAGATTTCTGTGTGCAGGGCAAAGGTTGAATGTGCATTGAAACACGATTCAAGAAACTTCAGAAATAAATTCAAGCCACTCTTTCAACTTCAGAAGGAGGAATATTTGCCAGTGTGCTTTCCAAAATATAAAGCAATGAATTCCACTTTCTGGTAATACTAAGTCTTTAAACTACAGAGCTAAATCTGAAAAGAATTCAAAAAAACTTTAAAAGATTTTAGAAATGCAGAACACAACATTGTGAAATTAATTGAATAGAGAAACACCATTCCCTTAAGATATTAGGCTTAGGGGAGGCACCTCTGTCTGCAGCTTGTGTTCCAGCAGTAAGGGATAACAGGTGCAAACTAAAGGACCAAAAATAGAGTCTTTAAAGCAGCAGTAGTTGCGCACCCAAGGCTCCGGCTATGCAGCGGGATGTTCTCCTGCCGTGCTGCATCCCTGCTTGCTACCTGCATCTATCTGGCTACATGAAAACTGGGAAACAGCAAGCCGAGGCACTCATTTCCTGCTGTGGTCTTTTATAGAAATTTTTCTGGTGTCAAATTAGTATTTTTTTTAACCTAACCATTTATTTACAAACCTGATCTTGGGGCCTGAATTAATCTGTCAGTGTTCTTCTTCAGCAGCAAGAACATTTAGACAATTAGCCCACTGCTGAGGGAAATGGGGGCATCATTGTCATCAGCTCCTATATTAAAGATGCTTTAGGAGTAAGAAATCAATGAGACAGAGGTTTGAAATGACCCAAGAACTTTCCAACCCAGTGATTTAATAATACGGTGAATAAAAAAATGAATCTTGGTAAGTACTAGTAGCCTAGAACAGAATCTGTGCAAAGGAATTTTCTGATAATACTTATATTTGCTTGTCATAATATATTTCAGCTGTATTTCCCCTTTCTGTTCCATATACTATATTAAAGAGAAAAAAAAGTTTTCTATTCAGTCTGAGTTCTTCATGAGCCTTTTTCCTCTCTGGTTGACTGGAAAGACATTAAAATACAAAAATTTAATTAACTGACAGAACAATTTAAGACAAGTTAAAGTGGTTCTTCTAACGGTAGATGTGTGCCAGGAGAAGCAGCAGGGAGAAGATCCCTTACTTTGAGACTTTTTTTTTTTCTCTGTCTCTCTTTTTTTCTTTTTCCAGACTTGAACCTTTTTGATCTCACTCTTTTGTAAAGTAACTCTTCGTCCGATTAAATATGAAGATCCCTATCAGAATGCACTTGGCTTTGACAAGTCTGGCAGAGTCCTGTGTAGCCTGCAACGTGGTAATGGCTAGCACTGAAATGAAAAGGTCTTGGATAATGAAAAAAGAATATTTTAGTAGCATGACTCATAAGTAATACAAAGGTAGCTCTTGCAATGTCTGTTCTAATTACAGACTAGTTGCTATGTTGTAACAATCATGGGTATTAAGTGTGCGGGATGCTGAAATGTGTGGGCATCCTGCTAAGCTTGATCTCAGTTCCTTGCAACTCAAATCCTGTCTGTCCCAGCTGGAAAGTAGGCAATGCATGTAGATGCCTAAAAATGTACTGAGGGGGACTAAATGTGTATAGCTATTTTTTATTATTTTTTGTTGGGCCCTCTGGGCCACAAACTTTTTGAGCTGTCAGAATCATGGAGATGTGTTGCACAATGCAACAGCCAGCTGTCGTGTTGAAGCCTGGTGCTCTGGGGCTGTTCCTCATCCCCCAGGACTGCCACAGTGCAGCATTTCCAGAGCATCTTGGTGGGATCAAAGAGCAGGAGCAGCAGCAATTCCAAGGTATGTTAGGTCTGTACAGGCTTGTTTTACCTCCAGCATTTCAGGGAATGAGGTAATGTGGGCTGCTATACCTTTGAGCAGCAGAGATGGTGATAAATCTTGGATGGGAAACCTGGAGCTTCTTCAGGAGTATTTGTGGAATGGGACAGTACTGCTGAACACTGCCTGTCTGAGCAACTGGCTTCCTAGTCTGGTTAGAGAGGCATGGGCTTAGGCAGTAAGATGTCAGTGTGACTCAGTCCTGCAATTTAATGAAAGCAGGTCCAGATGTAGAATTTGCTCCATTTCAACAGTTAATGAGTTGGAAAATTATCCAAGATCAATTTTCTGTTTCCTTCAAGGTTCTTGCTTCCTGAGTTTGGGTGATTATTTCCCTGGGCACCATTTGCCCTTGCCTGCTCTTTGTCTTTCTGTTCTTTAGAGCTAAAGGATTTTTCTCCCTTTTCTGAATGGGGGAGACCCTCTGCCTATTTCCCAGAAATTTTAGGGATATTAAACCATTT
Source organism: Rhagologus leucostigma (assembly GCA_013397725.1). Classification (NCBI taxonomy): domain Eukaryota; kingdom Metazoa; phylum Chordata; class Aves; order Passeriformes; genus Rhagologus; species Rhagologus leucostigma. The sequence continues at coordinate 70,093 of VZTD01003140.1, read as the reverse complement.
TAATATCCCATTTTAATTTTAGGGATATTAAACCATTTTAGGGATGGTGCATGACTGCACGGGAGAATGCTCAAAAGCTGCTCTGATTCACAATACCATAGGATCCTCTTACAGGTGAAGATTTCTGTACTTAGGTGGTATGTAGTATGGAAGGCAGTCCCTGTGCTGGGAAACCTATGCACAGAAAATATATCCATGGGTGTTAACTATCTGTGAGTACTATCTGATGATGATGTTTTAAAAATACATCTATGGGTATTAACTACCCACAGCTACCATGTGATGATGTTTTAACAATCATCTGAAGCATGCCAGCAAGCTGAAGGCTCACAGACTGCAGCAGAGAAGGAGAATGAACAACGTAAATAAGATTTTGGTAAGGAGGGGTGGGTTTGGTTTTGGATTAATGTCCTCAGTAATAGAGAACTGAGAGAAGACAGGAAATGCCTCTTGCACTGTGACCACCTTGTCTAATCACACTAATGTGTCTGTAATAAAAATAACATTTAGCCTGCCCTTATTCCACCTGGGATGCTCCACTAAATTCCTTGCTTTGTTGTCAACACCCTGGTGCACAAGGAGAGGGGTATTTTTCCAACACCTCAGTTGCGATAGCTGCCAGCAAACTGTGCTAATGCGTTTGCTTTAGAACCAGCCCTCCCTCCTGTGTGGCACTGGGTGCCATCAAGGGCAGAGCTGGAGCAGAGACCAGGCTCTGCAGTGCCCAGCTTTGCTGCTGCCCAGGCACTGGGGAGCAATGGAGTCAGGCCCTGAAAGGCTCACACCTCCCTCAGTCTCTCCCAGAGCTCTTCATCGCTTGGTGGCTCCTTATGCCAGCACAGAGGATTTGCAGATTGTGCCATGAGTAAATCATGTTGAAGCCGAAGATGTTGCCTGTTCTGATGTCTGATCACCACTTGGATAAAGGAGTCTCCTTCTTGTTTGGTAGGTTCACAATATCACTACTTGCAATAAGCATTTTTATTAAGTTAAACAGAACACAGTCTACTATAGAGCACCATCATCTCATTAGATGCTCTGCAGGTTCAGACTGAACTACGTCCTTGACTATTTCCCCTTAAAGGGAGAGAGGCAGCAACCAACCACCAAAACATTTTCCAGCTCTTTCTACCAGCATATTACAAACAGATAACCCAAAAATCCTAATCACTTCTGGTTTTGTTTTGAAGAACATCGTGGGAGCCAGTGAAAGGGACAGACCCCGAGAGAGCTCCCCAGGTTAAAGTGACTAAAAAAGCCTCCCCCAGGATGCCATGTTCTGTTATGGAAATGTATCCCAGTTCTGCTTCCCCAGTTGGCCTCTCCACCCCCTTGTACCTTGTCTGCTCCTTTGGAAAGTTCTCCCTTCCCCACTCTCCCATTGGACCTTGTTCCCTGCCACTCACCCGGATTTNGTGTGTGTGTCTGTGTGAATGCAGTGGCTGCCGAACGACTTTCTGTTAAAGTCGGATCTGGAGGTTGCAGTACCCCACCAGAACACCCCCCGGATCCTGACAGAACATAATTCCCATATGCATTGAAATTAATATTTGAAACTACAGCGACAATGCAAGTAATTATTTAGCCCCTGAGTACACATGCAAAATATCCTAAAGAATATCTTTTGTCCAACACCTTCATCAGGAGCTGAATCTAACAAAAGCTCAACTTCGTATGAGTGAATATTCATGAGTTCATAATATGAGTGAATAAACAACTGAAATGTTTATATCATTACTAATCTTAAAAGCACTTACAGTAATACTTTAGTTCCAAAAGCATAATGTGAAGTTTCCCAGAAGAGTACCCAGATGTAAATATTATTAACAATACACAGGATTTTGTGTAGAGGATGTTTTGAACAGACAGTAATGTTGTAGATGAAGCCTTTGGTAACAGTGAATGAAAAGATGTCCCCAGTCTCTGCATAGCTGTCATCTGCATGACTCAGGTCCATCCCAGCATGGCCAAGGGTGGCACTGGGTTATTCTTCCCACACATGAGGCTGTTGCGATGTTGCCAGAGGTGACAAAAATCTCAAAATATTGCAATGTACAGGTGAAATCTGTGTAACAAGCAAAGCTACTGCCGGTGCTGTTTCCAGGGTTGTAAGCATGGAGAGCTTTTCAAACACAGAGAACACTCTCCAAGCTAAAGCCACTGCAACAAAAGAACCAAGGAAGCACAGGGAGATGGAGAGGAGCAGTTCCCTCCGTCACAAATGGCCCTGTGACACCCCAGTTTCCACTCACAGCAAGCCTGGAGAAAGGAGAGGAACTCCCACCTGACTTTGAGAGTACTGTAAGAAAGTGTAGATGGGAACATACAGATGCTAAGTGTTTTGCCTAAGTCTTGGTATTTCCCTGTAGTAACTAAAAGGTGCAAGGGCTTTGGAAAGCTGGCAGAAGCCTTTCACTTTCACATGCATCGTAGGGAAGGTGAGCTGTAAACTCAGCCCAGCGCCAGGATGGAGAATGGGGACAAAGGAGATGTGACCTGCAGAGGAGATTTGGAGGGTGTTCAGCATCCTTTTTGCTGCTCTTAGCAGCGTTCTGGGGCAATTACATTTTCATGGCAAAGTCCCCATGACCAAGGAGGGAGCAGAGCCATGGCTCAGCCCAGGGGCAGTTCCACAGGTGGAGCGGGTGGAGGGAGGGAGGATGTGGCAGGACGTAGTGCCCTGTAAGTTCTACAGCCCCATTCCCTCCAGCCTGTCCTTACTTTGCAGACTGAATTATTTTCAGTACCTTACCCAGGGTGTGCAGAATTAGACAGAGATTGCTTTGCATGGGCGGTGGTCAGCTACAAAGCTACATGGCAAAGGCAGGTGCTATTAATAACCCCAGTGTCTCTGTCCTTCCTACATCACATGCATCTTCCAGTAGCTCTGCAGCACAAACCCCACGGGCACTGGGGACAGATTCCTGTGTTTTGTTTTTTTGACAGTGGGATCATAGGCCAGGAGTATGTCCAAGAGGTTGTAATGAGAAGAATACATAAATGAAGTGTAGACTTTCCTTTATATACATATATCTATATGACTCTCTCTTTTTCTATATATATTGCTTGAGAAGGTTTAACATATGGCCCTGCAGGCAGTGTGGTGTCATTTCAATAAACAAGCAAATTACCTGGTGTCCCCATTCAGAAGTGTCTTGAAATGTCTTTTGCTACTACCAGTGCTGTCATGCAAGGTGAATGCATTGTTGGAGGAATGAGCTCTGCTGTCATTGACTAGGCTAACAGGCAGACAGACACAGCTGTGCCATTGCACCAGCAGCAGAGCTGCCCTCCTGGGAACAACAAACTCCCAAGCAGACCCTGGGACTGAGGGAAGATGTCTGAAAGCTTCAGCTGTTGCTCTGGGATGGTGAATCTCCCACCGTAGGCTGAGCCAATACCGTGCCCTTCATATTTGGTGCCATCACCCACACTTAACTCCTGCCCCATCTAACATTCCTGCACTGAGATAAGGAGAGGCTGTAATAGGACTACAGTATTTGCATCACATTTTAGGTAAAATTTCAAAGGCTTATTGATGAGAGTTATACAACCCACACCCCAAAGCAGCATTTTCAGTATTACCTTTTTAGAGACTACCCAGTTCTGTGTCCCTTCACTACCTGTGTGCTGAATATCCACATCCCCTCGTGTTCTGCAGTGTGCTTGTGTTTGATTTTGAACAAGAGATGAGAGCAGACATCACCTTAAATATTCACAAGTAAATGTCAGCACAGATGAGGCAGTACAGGGGGAAGGATGGAGATGGGCTCGGCATAAATCATTTATGGCCATGAGGCATGAATAGAGGTCACATCAAATGATGCAAATCTTCACTTTAATGGCAACCTGAAAATAAAACAAGCACTTATTGGAAACATATTGGTTTCAGAAACCTGGCTGGAAGCTTGCAGTTTTAAGGCTGTGATGGGACTTGCACTGAATACGCAGTGGAGTGAGTCCTCCCCATTGCAAGTCCCAACAAAGCTTGTTTTCAGAAAGTAACCGGCTCTGCTGCTGGTGAACCACCTGAAAACCTCATATTTTCAGAAATACCTGGAATTCCTTAGCACCCAGAAACACCGAGTAGCCTTGGATAGGTGACACGTACCCAGCCAAGGGTGAATTTTTTATTCCTTTCATGTACAGTGCATCTGTACTGGTGATGGTATTCAAGGGCTTTAAGGTGTCAGGTGTATCAGGTTAAAACAACAAATCTCCTCAGAGACAGTTTTGGAGACCTTTGGTTTCTCTGTAATTTTATGTCTGCCTTTGCTTTCAGCAGCTGCCGCTAATTCTGCACTGCTGGCTCATCTTGGCTTGACGATTGGCTTTTGCACAGCCCAGATGTGATACAGCTGCATTACAGAGTATCCAATAAACTTAGCCACAGTTACTCACCTCCGTGTAGGTGACCTCCTGCAGCTCCTCCTTGGGGGGCTGCACCCCAGCGGCTGTACGAGCAGGTTCTTGCATCAGAGGACAGCTGAATGTACACAATTTATTTCTGGTGTTGCTGAGATATTGATAAAAACTTGCACAGTCACCTCATCTGTATCACTGTTCACTTCATGTGCTGTCTATTTTTTCTTGTCGTTTCTTGTCTGCAGGCTTTGATAGAATGGTTTCTCTTGCCACAACCATTGCATTTGACTTCACATACAAAACTTCCATTACCATGTTTTTTCCAATGTACTAGCAATGCTTCCTTTCCAATTTATCTCCTGTTCTATACTTTTTCAGATATTATACTGACTTTGTGATGTGCTAGCAGGCTTGTGTTTTCAAGTTTTTCTTACACTTCTTGGAAAAGTCAGATTTTTGCCTGCTTCTCCTAGACCCTGGACATAACCTTTCCCTGTTACATATACAATGGTAGACCTGGCTCAGGTTCTTGTGTTAACATTCTCCCACCATTTATAGGAAATTTCTTAATAGGGTAGAGAAGGCAAAAAGCTGTCTGGTCTTAGCTGAGTATGCAGTTGATGAGTTAGATAATGCCATTCCCTGTCTCCCCTGTGAAAATCATGGCTGGATAACCAACAAGGCACCTGTCAGAAGCAGAGTACTGTTGATGCTTAGACTGGTGGTTGTACATCTAGTATAGCAGAGAATACTAAAATTATTTGAGGAAATCAATAAAGAAAGAGCAAAAGAGTCACATCAGTGTTTTACATGACATTAGAGGAAAGGGGTTGGTTTGTAGAATTAAAAACACTGGAACTGGAACCAAAAAATAAGTCTGGGGACACAAGAGTAGGAAGTTAGCTGTTATCTGTTAAGAGCTGTCATTAAAAAAGCAAGTTGTGCCTGTGACATTTGCTGATGTGGAAAATCTAAGCTGCCAGGTTAATCTTAAACCTCCTATTCCAGCTGTTCTGAAGGAAAAAAAAATTGAATACATTAGGCTTATGTCTCAACTAGTGGGATATCTGAAAAAGGCTCACATAGCTAAGAACAATGCTTTGAATTTTTGTAATACCCGGGATAATTTTATCAGAGAGGGATTTAAGTGGTGATGCATTACATTATCCTAGTGCTGTGCAAGACATATGGAAATTAGTGATGGATTAGATTTAAGAAAGCTTATGAAAAGAGTCTTGCAAGACCTTTAACCTTAAAATCATTCACAGCTGAGCAATCCATTAAAATAAGCATTGAAGTAAGCCTTGGCCAGCACAGTAGTGACAAATATGCTAGTGTTTAATGGGTTCTGGTTACTGTCTTAAAAGTTTAATATGCAGCTGTACAGAAAATATCTGTGATAATGGCAGCCACAAGTCCTCACTCTGTTGTAAGAAAAGCTGGATGTAGAGCTGCTGTTGTTCATGTGGTTTTTGCTAAGAGCAAAAACAGTGCCAGAGCCCTTTGCAGCCCCCCTGTGTCTGTACCAGAGCCTGACACAGGCACAGCTGCCACCAACAGCCTCAAGTACCTCCCGTGGGGGACACCCCACCTCTGGTGTCTTGGGGCTTCAGGGAGTTGTAGCTCACACACAAATGTCTGAGAAGGCACTTTGGCTTTGCCTGGAGATTCCTGGCACTGGGCAAGTCCCCAGCAGTGGTGTCACTTGTGGCACACCCAGGGCTCTTGTGGTGGCAGCACTGGTGTTTCACACTTGTGCATGTCCCTGGCTGGGTCAGGGCTTGGCTGTACCCGTGCAGTGGTTTTCTCAGTGTCAGAGCAGAATATTCTGCCAAGGCAGCAATGTGACAGCCTGGTCTACACTGTTTTACAGAGCTGGGCTGCCTGTTGTCACCCAGCATAATTTTCAGGGCTGGAAATAGAAGCTTAATGGTGGAAGTACAAAACAGATTTTCCTGTCGGACACTCATAGAACTGGCAGCACTTGGGACTTGCTGACTTTGCAGGGAACAAGATCACTGTGCAAAGAATCATCACCAGTCGTGAGTGCTGGAATATATGTGTCTGCACCAAAACTCATTGCCAATGGTCTGCATTTTGAGCTGCTGGTGAGAGGCCTAATGCTGCAGGAAAGGAATTTCTCTGGTAATGCAAAGAAAACTGATCTGACAATGTCACTGGCCTCCACTAAAGGGCAAACAGAGGTGAAGTGGTAGCAGTTCCCATTCAGATCACACCCACCTGAGCTGTACTCACCAGAGAAGAGCAGGTACGTCTGTGTCCCCCTTTTCAGCTGGGCACAAGGCAGATGTGTGATCTGTGCAGCTGCTGCAGAAGCAATGTCACCTATGCAGTACCAGACTGCTGGGGATCACCATCATGCAAGGGCTAGCAATTATCCCATGTTAAATGAGCTAGAAATGCTTTCTTTTACAGTTTTGCTGGTAGAACAATCATCTATTTAACAAGCTATAACAATAATTTCTGTTCTGATATAGGCCTTCAATTTGATGTACACTTGTACACTCCATGCATGCTTTCTCTTCTTTTAAAAATAATTCTCCAACTCATCCACCTGCTTCTGACACATTACCTTAGTTTAAATAGGAATGTGTTGCTCTTTGCTGTTGCTGGCTACTCAGCATAACACATCGTCGAATGGTGCTTTCCATCACTAATCACAAGAGCTATTTGGTTTATCATCACAAGAATTGCATTAACTCTGCTGACCAACAAAGGCCATTACCCTTGGCTGGAACAAATGAAGAGACCATCAGTGTGCATCACAAAGCAACTTTGAGAGCTTGCTTTGCCTCCCACCTTTCTCTTCCAGATGTCAGGTGTTAGTGAAATGTGCCAGGGCTTCAGAGTAGTAATCACATCAATTTGAGCAGAGAACAAACTGTTATAATTCAATGTACTAATGAAAATTATGATGACACCACAACAGAAATACTTGCCAATCTAATCATCTCACACCACCACAGCACAACGTTATTTAAAGACTAATGTTCTTAGTAGCACATACAAGTTTAGGAACAATTTCTGAAGATGATTAAACACCAAAGCAAAGTGGAGCTGTATGGAAAACATAGCTCTTGCTTGGAGAGCATGGATTCCTCTAAGCACCAGCATGATTCCCACTATATTAGAGCAAACAAGTTCAATAAAGCATGATGGAGAAAAAGCTGGGGAAAAGTAATTTTTGGCCACAAAAATGCTGGGGAATCAGTGTTGCTGCCAAGCAGCATTTCTCTAGTAAAAAGATGCAAATGGGGATGCATATTCAGTTTGCTGCCACTGAATTTCCTCACCTTGGGTCATAAAGTTAAATTAATTGGAGGGGAAAAGGATTAGAGAGGAGTTATGAGAAGACATGATTCAGGTTTTCTGTGGTGGGTTATCTCAGCACCTGTTCACAGAGAAAAGGGAGGAAATTGTGGGTCCCCTCCATCTCCAGCACACAGTCATCACCATGTGCAAAAAATATGTTACCTCATCATTGTTTGGGGGGAGTGTGTGGATGAAAGAATCTACAAAGGTTTAGCAAAGGAAAAAGGAAAAAAGAGCATAAAATCAAATTAGGTTTAGGGAGCTGTTAGAACTAGTTTGTGTGATTTAATCTGCTTCAAACTCTATCCACAGCACTGACTCATGAAACAGCATGTCAAACTATAGTAAATTCAAGGAATAGATACTGCGTTAAAAGACTGAAGGAAAGCCAAAATTAATGCAAAAGTGGGCAGTCAAAAGAAAAAAGAACAAACAGGGAGGCTGGTGGGAGGATGGAGGGAGGATAAAGGGAATCTGAGGCAAAGAGGTGGGAATTTTGGGACTATGAGATTATGATGGGTTCCACAGAAGTATTCTCATATGTCATATATTCTCTACTACCTGATTTAGAGGTATTGTTTCTCAAAAAAGGAATGAGAGCCTCAGGTGAGGAAAGGGAGAAATCTGTTCGGATCAGTTCCTCCTTGGCTTGTAGACCAAGAGAATAATACTTGGCAAGTGTGGTCACTTGAAGCTTGCCACACAATTAAATATCCAGTTCCTGTGATATACAGAAACACAACATCTCACATCAGATTCAAGGCACTAGTGGTACATTTCCCAGAAAGGTGGCCCATGGCCCTGCAGATGGCCTCTGGCAGCCCAGGGCCAGCAGCCCTGCGAGTTCCTGGGTGGCTTTGTGCAACTTTCTGGCTTGGTGCTTCCCTGGGATGAACTCACATGGGCTGGGAAAAGGTAGCTAAGCAGCCATAACTACCTCAAAGGAGGAGATGACGACTGAAGAATTAAAAGAAAAACCATGGAAATCCACAAGATTCAGGCTGGGCTGCTGTTGAGGAAAGGCTCTGAATCTCAGTAGCTCTTAGTGTTCCGCTCTGGTTGGACTTGGCAGGCTGTTGTTCTCTTCCCACACACTCAGAGCTGCTCACACCCAGTCTGTGTGTGCTGGGGAGATTTTTTTGTCTGATTTCTCAAGGAATGAGGCATTCGCAACCAGCATAACTTTTTCTCCCCATGCCTGTCCCTGGCCATCCTCTAATGAAGTGTGACAGCATGGACTTTCATCAGCTGAATTTCATGGGACTATGGGACTACTTGGCCCCGAAGGCACAGCTGGCTTGGTTAGGATAATAACTACAGAGAGCACAACTGCCTCAGCTCTGCAGATATTTCTGTAGATCCCTCACATCCTCCGACTGTCAGTCTACAGTCATGGATCTTTGTTGCTGTTCCCTATATCCTGGCAACCTGTGTGTCATCAACAGAGTAAGAGGGATTTTTGAGTTACCTAGGGTAATGAGAATGGCTGCTACTGGTTTTAAACATAAGCCAGACCTGCATCCCCCAGTATGCCCTGGTCCAGGACAATGGCAATCGCTCTTCCCGGAGTCACTCTCAGTCCAATTTATACCATCAAGTAGAAGAAACACATTAAAAAGTAGTGGCTTTCAGTGGCTGCAGACCTGCTCAGCTCTGTGCCCTTCAAGCAGTTTGTGGATACTGAAGAACTTTGTGCATGTACTTATAATTCACGCACATGATAAGTTAAGTGTCCGTATTTATAAGACATAAGGACTCTTCTTATTGCACAACATACTAAAATGTTTACTGTATATGTCTCTCTATTGATCTAGAATCACTGTATTTCCTTTCTTAGGATTTTAAGTCTCTCATTCATTTGAGGCAAAAATAATATATTTTTCCCGTGCAAAAAGGCATTACATTGCCAGTAAAGTTGTGTTGCTGACGCTAGAGACTCCAAGAAATGTCTCTGTGTGCCTGGAGCCAGCACTCACAAGCCTGGTAAAGAAGCAGTGACAGCATTTAGCTGTGCAGCATTTTCTGAGGTGAGGGTGAATTCCAGCTTCTCACCTGAAGTGCCACCTGTCAGATCTGAGACTCATTGGCCACAGGGACAAACTTACCAGCCTGGACAAAATTTTTGGAAGAAGAGTTAGTTAAGTATCATTCCATGCACAGGCTGAATTGCTGGACTCTTTTACATGCGGGGAATCTCCCTTCCAGGAAAATCCTAGGATTTAACCAAGACAGATGACAGATGTCTTTTGATTTTAAGGAGGATACGAGGGAAATGCAAATTGGAGAACTCTTTCAGAAGAGCATCAGATATATGATGGTCCTCTTCAAGTCCTGTCTTGCATCCTAAATGTAGCTTAAAGGTTAACAAAATCCACAGACAGCCCCACTGGGAGTGCTGAATCATTGCATTTTACACAGTCCTTCACACTAGGAAACCTGGATGGTTCCCAAGAGCGAGCAATCTGGAAATAAAAATGTGTCTGATCAATAAAATGAAATGGCTTGAAGAAATTTCAGTTTAGTGCTTTATAAGCCCTAATTGGCTTTGTGTGTATCAGAGGTGACCTTGCCCTTCACCGCTCTTACAGTGTGTGCAGGGGTGCTCTTGACAGCCCAGAAGACACCAACCACAGGAAAAATCAGCAGTGGCAAGGGTGGCAAGAATGGAAAAGTGCCCCGGTGGCACCTGAGATTTTCATGGCCTGCTTGGGCCAGAAAGCTGTAACATCAACTCTCTCTACATCAGACATGGACTAATACCTATTTGCATCCCTACATGCCACCTTCTTATTTTTTATCAAAGATACAAAATACAGACATACTACTAAAATGGGTGGGATAATAAAAAGACAAGTATAAGTATTCAAACAGCATGAGCTCTTTAAATAGGGAAGTTAAACACAATCCATCCCAACTGGCTTTCTAGTGTCATCCCCAAGATGTAAAAATCATTTTATTTTACTTAAAGAATGCTAAAATCTCCAGAGGAATTGCTCCTCTCTTCTCAGCAACATATGCAGGCAGAATAAACTTCAGAGGTTTTACAAAGGTGAGTCAACGGAGACAGCTCAGCAGAGCCCAGGCATCTTCCACAAGTGCTCCAGTCCCCTCTAGCATACACACCTGCCCTTTCATCAGTATCATAAGAAAAATCAGGGAAATTTGCAGAGCAAAACATACTGTGAGCCCTCACAGAGGGAACTGGAAACTCAGTAGGTTTTAACACTTTGCTTGGCTTTAAAGAGTCAGGTTTGAATGGAATTTCCAGCAATGCCCAGTAGTATCCCCAAAGATATGTTTTGAACCTCTCTGCCACAGGACGAGCCAAAGCTCCCAGGAGGTTTCCCTTCCCTTGCCATGTGGATTTGAGCTGCAAAAGACATTTGCTTCTCTAAGAACGTGCAGTACTGCCAGGCTTGCTTTCACCGCCATTTTTAAAAGTCTGCATATTTCTTTACCTACATTTTGTAACCTGGCACTGACAACTCTCTTTGAGATAAAATGTGACATTTCTCCCTTGTAATGAGAAAACTGCACCCTTGTCCACTTAAAAATTCTAATAATACAAATCCAAAATGAGTTTTGCATATTTAAACACTTTAAAATAAAACACTTGATGTTAGTGAGGAGCAAACAGTGACTCTTCAGAGGGGAGCAGAAGAGAACAGTTCTGCTGTTCACGCTTCCACTGCTGCAGGAAAAGTGTTTGGGATGTTGAGTGCTGATGACCCATCCCAGGGCCACAGGCGGCCCCATAACCTGAGGGACCCAAATAATTATTATTTTTCCACCTATATGAACTCTATGTTTGAGCTACTGCTCTGATTTGCCACAAAAGACATTGCATGATGGGGTATCTGCCAACATCCATCCCAACACAGATACTGGACTGTGCCATGGACTGATCCTGGGGTTTCCAGAGCTGGAAGTGCAAACCAGAGTCCATAAAAATGTTGCATCTGGGGGCAGCTAGTAGGATTTCTTAAAAGGCTTGGAAATATGGAGACTTCATTACCACAGGCAGGTCTCCCCAGAGCCACTAGAAAGCTCAACCGACCTCAAGGTCACATCTTATTCCCACTGTAAAAGCTGTGAAACCAGAGCCTTCAATCAAGCAGTTTTCAGAGAGACTCCACAACGTCTGCAGGAAGCAATCGGTGCCAGCCTGAAGGCTTTTATTCAATTTGACAACACAGTGTTCATAGCTATGAGATTTGCTAAGCCTTGGGAACGTGGAATTGTCAATAAAGGGATGGAGACATCTTTTATTTGAAGTCTTCTCTTCCATCCCCTCCAAAAAGTATTCTATAGCTCTAGCAACATTTCTACAACTCCAGCAACATTTTTATAACTCTAGCAATAAATTCTTAACCCTCCAGGGGCAAAAATGGAAACTAGTGACAAGCTGTGGTGCCTGGGGTGATGATATGCTACTGTATAATCTCACAATGCCATGGTAAATAACTAGTGTCATTTTCTAGTAATGTTCTTATTGCTTTATCAGAATAAACATTAGAGAATACATCACATTCCTTTGTGTTTCTCAATTCCTATTAAACTCCTGGCTGCTTCAATGCGGCCTCTGTATGCAGCTTGACTGTGGACTGGTGAGCTGTGACTTTCTGCAGTACAATATTATCATTTCTCAAGTCCTGTTCAACTCCAGCTGTAACTTTTCAAAGTTAAAGATGGGCAAAGATGGATGCCATGAGCAGAATCCAGGCTCAGGCAAAATTTATCTCAATTTATCCTGGACAGAAAAAGTAACTGAGGGTACCTTACTGAAAGCAAAATATGCTGTTTGAACGAATTTACAGTAAGTAGTAAAATACAGCAGGGAGAGACCATTTACTGTAGGGGAAGAATGTAATTTATGATGTCGGTAATTCCCTTTAAAGCAATGCTATTAAGCAAATATAAAGGTGATAATCACCGTTTTTAGGCATTAATGTTACATTTGTAAGCCAGTTGGTGTGTGACATCTACCAATATAAAACAGCCACTTTTAATTTCTTCCAGAAAAAGCTACGTATGTTTTATGCCACTTCCAGGACTGGCAGCTCTTACAGCAATGTGAAGGGTGAAGGCGGGCCTTTGGCTCTCATCAAGGCAAAGCGCACTATCCCAAGGACCAGGTTATAAACACTAAAAAGACAAATGTCTTACCTAGTCCATGGAGGAACCGCTGAGGTCAGACCAGGAATAAAATCAGTCAACACACAGACTCATCTTCATCCCAGCACTGCAGAAACCCAACAAGAGCTCAGTCACAGACTTTGAAGCCAGCCCTGGCCAGCCAGCAGAATCTTATTGCAGAACCAGACTATTTTTGCACAGATTAAGAAGGGAATAATTTCACACAATGAGGCATCTGTAGATGTTTCACACACATTGGTTATTTGCAATTTAAAGCTGGTTTTGGAGCCTTGGGTTGACTTTTGGCTCCTCTACCCAAAAAATCACAGTCCAGTTCCTTCTTCACTCCATTTGCCCTGAGTCCTTCCTAGTCCTGGAGGTCACTTGGATCCCTGTTCTCCACATTTCTGCCATGGATTTATGGCTTCTTTTTTTGAATATGTGTACTGGGAATTACACAGAATATTCTTGCACACCACCAGTAGCATTTCCCTGTCACAGCAGGGACGGCATTGCCTGCTGCAGACAGATAAGCCAGCTCTGAACTCCTGTGATTTCAAAAGCTCTTCTGATACCTGGTACCATCTGTGGAGCTGCAGATCCCAGAGGCAGGTGATTACAGCAAGAACCTCAGCATCTCCTTTGCTTCTCCAAAGGGCTCAGAATAAAGACTAAGTATGTGCATTTCGAAGACTTAAATCCTAAAAGGAAAAAAACCCCAAAAAACCACTAGTTACATTACTTTCTATATATCTCATGATTTGTAAGTCAGTATCATGATACCATGGCTGCATTTTGGCTTGGCAAGCAGACTCAGAGCAGAATTACCCCCTACAAACCCTGGGCAGGAAGCTCTTCCAGCACAGGCTTGATCCTTCTGTCTCTGCACAAGCAAATGCTGATTTGTTTCAGAGACCTGATGACTTTAATGCATTTAAACCAGTAGCTCCTTTGCCCGTCAAGAAGTTGGGCTTTGGCTGTACAGAGCAGAGAGAACCTTCACTCTTCAAGCAAGGCATTCCTGTTGATCCCAGTTTCTGTAAGCACATTATAAATCTTGCTTTTAGAGTTATACTCCCCTCATCAAAGCAGAAGCGTCCTTATTAGATTATTTAGAAAAGCCTGTAATTACCAGGGTCTAATTTATTAACAAGATGGGCAATTTAAACACCATCTTTGGAGATAATGAAATTGTGCTAACTCTGAGACTGAGGGAACACCAACACCACGGAAACTGTCACCAACAAAAGCCATGATACTGCAGAGACGTGGTTTGCCTGCCTGCTGAAAAAGCCCAACGCATTCAATCTCTTAAAATGGAAACAGGACAAATATTACTCAGGCTGCATGTGATGCTGACAGAGAACAAAAGTGCAGTTTGTGGGTTGCCACAGCACTTTCCTTTGGCTGCTGCCACAGCTGTACATGGCTGTGGCACTGACATCCCAGAGTGTCCCAGAGGCGAAGCAGAATGGATTCACTGGAAACTCCACACGTGTTGAAGACAACTGCTCTCTCCAGGCACTTTCCAGAAGTATGTTCATTCTTCAGAGACCTAGTAGAAAATGGTGAAAAAGGAAAAAACAGTTTGGCCTGTTCTGCCTTTCCTGCTGGTATAAGGCTGTTCACTGGTAATGGTGCACACTGAGCAAGATTTATAATGCTGGGCTCTTTCTGTAGAGTCCCTAGAACAGCAAGCAACCCATCTCTGCTTCCCATAAAGAGTGTTACTTTTCCAACAAGAGAGAAACCTCAGAGGCTGCCTGCAAGGGAAGGGGCCAGTCTGCAGGAAATGTCTGCTGTGCCCCTGTTCAGCAGGACCTCAGAGACAAGTGCCAACTGCCATCAGCACAGACTCTTCCCTGGCTGAAAAAGTTCCTGCGGTAAGAGGAGGGTTGAAGAAGGTGTATTTAACTTTAGGGCCCTGAGAGCAAGATTTCAAGGGATGCTGCAAGACAAGCAGAGGTTTCAGAGGATGCAGGAGCATCCCAGCACTGGTGTAAGGGTAGCCTCTTCTTACAGGGCCCAAGGAGATGTGCTACCCCATAACACATCCCAGCACTTGGAAAAGGCAGCATGAGACCTGAGGAAAGCCTTATTTTCTGGTGACAGAAATACTTCTGCCTCTTAGCTGAGAAGAAGAATGCTGCCCTGTAATTATTCCTGCTCCAGAGCACCAGACCATGCAAACCAGGCTTCTCCATCAGATACTTTAATGAGGAGGTCAGTGCATTTTGCATTGAGGGATTTGGGATTTCTACATTGACGGGAGTGGCATGTGTTAGAAGGACATGTGAATTAATGACACTATTTATAACCTATCTCATTATCACACATAGCTTGATGCTTCAGACAGCCACTAATTCTCTTAACAAATTTCTTTTGCTGGAACTAAAATTTCTTTTGCTGCTTTGCTTCAGCTATGATCACTTAGAAGAATGCTGCTGTTATTGTTTGTTTTTTAATGTAAACAGCCCTTTTCAAAGGAAGGCTCCATGACTGCATGGTTTAACTCAGCCCTGAGTCCAGGTCTCAGATACAAAAATATTCATGTTGAGGCTGATAAATTAACAATGAACAAAGTAAATGCTTGAATCCCCTCCTTTGTTTTATTTTTGATCTCTAATATTAGGTTGCTATCATTGTTTTGAAGCTCCTTGTGTGCACATTACCAATGCATATGTTGCTACAGAAATGTAAAATTCAACATCTTGTCCCTTAAATGTTAAAAGAAATGTGCCCTTCCTTTTATTTATGTCCTATTCTTTGAAACAAACAAGAAAAGAAACCACCATCTGATAAATATTAAACACTTGGATATGATTCCAGCCTTTTTCCCTCCAAGGCTGTAGCATGGCACTGGCTTTTTGACTCTTAAACCTGAAAGAGGACACTGAATACTAATCCTGTTTCTATAGAAAACAAGTTAAAAGACACTTTTTTTGTTGTTGTTCTACATATCTATTCTTTTATAAGTGTTTTAAGAATCCAGAAACATAAGGGAGAGCTATAAGGAAATCAAATCCTCTTCTTAAACACAGACATCCAAGAGTAAAATCCATTCTTCCTCCTTTTTCCTGCCAGAATAAATCACTATTTGCAAGGTTGGCTGCCTGGGGGCAACCTCTCTGACCTGTCTTCAGTTTCCTCCCACATTTGGAAATGATGACTTTTGAAGCAAAGAATAGAAAGTGTAGGTGCATCTGCTATGGGCTAATTAATGCTTGCCCACAAACCAGGGTGGATTTCTGCTCCTCCTATGTTCTTTGAGCTGGTACTGACAGCCCTTGGAGGACCCTGGTGTCAGTACAGAAGAAGTGTCACCTCCCCATGTTTCTTCTTACCAGACCCTCAGGGATGTGCAGAGCACAGTGTTTCATCACTCTTGAGATGGATGTCTTCATCTGCCCCTAAGTGATCAGGAAAAGAGAGGAGAGACCACATCCTGGTGCAGAAAGAGCAGGGCTGAGGATGGAGGAAGCTTCTGCTCAGCAATGAGTCATGCTTTTTCTGCACCTGAGAAAATAAACACAGGGGATCAAGTACCTCTAAATATAAGTGGCAATAATGTGACTGCCCAGGCACCAGAATTGTTTTAGTGATGGAAATGAAAAGGAATCCATTATAACTGACAGTAGATAAATAAAGACAATAAAGATCCGTTTCCAGAGGTCTGGAGAAGTGGAAAGGGCCGTCATCACAGCAGCGCTCTCCACCCTCCTCTTTTCCAATGGGATGAAAGCAGAGCTCCTCACTTGCTGCAACTGCTAAGACAGAGCAGAAAAAGACACCAGGAGGATGAATCCCAACACTGCCCCATGCAAGGAAGATGCCAAGTCACCAGTGATGGGGCCTGAGCTCCCCCAGTCCCTCTGTGCTCACCAGTCTGCTCAGAGCCAGGCTCAATCTAAAGGGAAGCACAGGAGAGAGTTCCTGCCTCATGGGTGGGAAAACCTTTGCTGGAAGGTATTTTCCAAAGTCTCTCCCAGCAGCCTCTATATGCAGGGGCAGTGCTTAATTTTAGCCTCCATCAGGTGGCAAATATACTGCCTTGCAGATTATTCTCTACTGCTGCTGTACCACTGGGAATCATCTCTGCAAAGCCCTGCCCTGAAACCAGCACAGCTTGGTTACATCTCAGAAGCATCATTTCCTTCATACACACCAATTTCCAGACTACTCAGGGCTTAGCAAGAAGAGTGATAAGCATATGATGCATTGTGGGGGGAGGGTAGGAGTTGATTTACATCTCTTCTCCTGGCATGAGACTTCCAGGGTGGAGCACGGAGGACGAGGATTTAACAATGCATGATGTCTTTAGGCTAAAATGTTGCGGACAAAGAGGACCCCACTAAAAACCAGTCAAAAGATGGCCTTTTACTAGTCAAAGGTTGGCCTTTTGCAGGACTTTCAGAGAATTTTGCTCCCAGTGAGCTGTTCCAGACATCTTCCCCCGCAATGAGCCATTACTGTGAGCTAATCTGTCATGTTAATTTAATGCAGCAGAATGCAAATAGATTGCAATCCATTCTTGCTAAAAAACAAGTGTTTGCTGATGACTATTTGCATGGAGGGAAGTATTTTAGGCACATTTATACCCTTCCTTCTCTCCGTCCAGACTGGCCAGGCAGTTTTCTTGCAGATGACTCAGTGTGCAGCTGTGTGACTAGGTCCAGGAGTGTGGCTGTAACCAAGTATGTGGGAGCCAGTGAAAGAGACAGACCCCAAGAGAGCTCCCCAGGTTAAAGTGACTAAAAAAGCCTCCCCCAGGATGCCCTGTTCTGTTACGGAAATGTATCCCAGTTCTGCTTCCCCAGTTTGCCTCTCCGCCCCCTTGTACCTTGCCTGCTCCTTTGGAAAGTTCTCCCTTCCCCACTCTCCCATTGGACCTTGTTCCCTGCCACTCACCCGGATTTTCCCATTGGCACGTGTACCCTAATCCCGCCTATGTACTGCCCCTGCTGCTTTCCCTGCCCCCAGATATGGGCTGGGATTTTCCATCCCCCTTGGTCTTTGATGCTTGGTCCCTTCACGGATGGGGGTCAAATAAACCTGTGCCGTGGAATTCCACACAAAGACCCTTCCTGCCTCCTTGCAGTCGGCTTGTCGAAGAAGCTATCCGGTGCGTGTGTGTGTGTCTGTGTGAATGCAGTGGCTGCCGAACGACTTTCTGTTAAAGTCGGATCCGGAGGTCGCAGCACCCCACCAGAACACCCCCCGGATCACGACACAAGTATTTGATGATTCCGTGGGTTTTGTTGCCTCTGGCTTCAGAAGAGCTATCAGTGCTTTTCTTGGGCCTGTGTAAGGCACAGCCTGACACCTTTCACAGGGTGACTTATCTAACTCAACTGGAGCAAGTCAGGGTCCTGCTGTTCCTCCTTGGCAGAGGACCTGTCTCTCCATCCAGCCATACTGGGAGCACTACCACACTGATTAATCTGACAATGTACTTGCAGAGTAAAATAATGTTGTCTTCATACCTCCCTACCAGAAGTAGCACAGCGTGTATGCCATCACCCCCTGCTAACTCCTCTAAGGGCACAGAGCAGCCTGATAACCATTTGAAAATCCATTTTTCCATTTCCACCTCTACCAGAGCCCATTCCCTTCTCTCCTTGCATTTTCTTCGTGGCACAGTTTCCTGCTAAACACACTGAAAGGATCAAGTCTGTCTGTGTACCCGAAAGACTTCCTTTTTGAGGCAGAAGTTACCAGTAAAGGCACTAACTGCTGCTGCTTCTCCAAGTTAGCAGGGATAAACCGGAGAGTGGTACTGTTACATGGTGTGCAGGATAATAATTAGCAATAACCAAAGCACAAGCAAACACATAACAATATACCTCACAGTCAGACTCTGGTGTATTAGCCTAGTAATCTTAAAGGCAAAAAACTCTCCCATTTTCCTCCAAATCAGGGGTCAAAATTCTGCTGCTGCACCTAAACGCAATGCCACTGAAACTGGAACATTTGTCACCTGGATCTAATTAAACATTGATTAGCTGCTCTGACCCCCAGTGTCCTCAAACACATAAAGTTGAAATCTCCCTCCAAAGATTGTCCCAAAGCAAAGTGCTGGGTTCTGGAAAGCTGCACTTTCCCCCTGAGCTCTGTAAGGTGATTCTGAGAAGTTACTTTAAAAATGAAGCGCTGAAGCCAGACTTGTCTGTCCCAGGCGCCTTACCTGCTCCAGGCACACACTGCAATCCCAGCTGCCAAACTTGGGGCCTAAAGGGATTTTCCTTGGCTCTGAGTGGCCCAAAAAGAGGGGGCAGATGTTAGTTCGGCCTCTGGGCACCATCAGATTACACCCTACCATCACAAGACAGGGCTCTAAGGCCCCCAACATCTGTAAAGACAAAGCTATAATGAAAACCTGTCACTCCAAATAAGCCCAGGACCAAGAGAGGATCTCCTTACAGGGACTGCACTGGTGCGAAAGAACGTCAGGAAAACACACTCCCCTTTGTTACAGCTCTTGCTTCTCCTTTAACGTAATTTTTGTCTAAAGAAGATTCTGCCACAAGTCCTGTAGCTGTGGGATCCAGAGCACAGATTTCAGAGAGACAAATCTGGCTGTGTTTGGGAAAATTTCCTGTTATAATGACTTGACCACAACTGCTCTGCAAATTGGTCACAGAGTTAATTTCCCTTTCTCCAGAAAACGCACTACGTTTTTCCAGTGTGAAGTAACTTCAGTTTCCACCAAATTTTATTATATTTTATCTACTGCAGCACCTGCTGTTACCAAGCTGTCCTCCATTACAAAGGCAAGTGTAGATGGTCTTGTAGTCCAGCCAGAATTAATTCTACCCAGGAAAATAACTCATTTTCAGTTCTTAGAAACATATCTGTCCCTATCAGGAGAACATCAAATACAGATTTCTCCTGTGCCAAATGCAACACTTTCTGAGTTAGGAGATTGTAATATATAATTATAAAATATTTTGAAGACATTTTAGCACTGACAGCCTGAGACCTCTGTATGTCAGTCAGGCTGAAATAGTTTGTGATAACTCAGCTTTCCTCCCCAGAGATTACCAGATGGTGCATAAGGATACCATCAGCCGGATTTCTGTGTGACAAAGTGACCTGCAGCAGTGGTCAGTGTCCAGTTTCTGGGCCATCTTCAAGCATGTGTGTCCCCAAGCAGTCATGGTCATTTGCTTCTACACTGTCAGACAACATCTTGCCATCCTTGGCAGGACCTGCTCATCCTTGCTGTTTTCAAGATAAACAGATTATAGTCAAAGAGCTTAATCACAGGCAACACCAACATCTTTACCTTGATATATGCTCTCTTTAGTTTTATGTACTTAGAACAATGAAGGCATCACCTGGAGTTTGGAAAAATATTCTATAGTAATCAAAGATAGAAAGATTATCTGTAGATATGTCCATATATCTATGGAAATATCTACATATATATCATATATGGATATAATCCATATTTCTATGGATTTAATAATTGTGGTATTGAGATGCTCTTGAAAACAGTTTTAAACCATCACTGAAACACTTAGCAACTATTTTTCACAAATAGTATTTAGTTTAGCACCTGTTTTTTATTAATAATACCTAGTTTCTTATAAATTTGAAACTACAATTTGAGTAACAAAAATTTTTCTAAAGTAAAAAATATCATGAATATTACTGAGCACTTCATCAGTGAAAGCTTAAGTCTTCTTGGGAAGCTATCAAGTGTGTAAAAAAAAAAGTAGAAATTGGAAGTTGTTGAATTTGCTGGCAAGGTGTCCCAGGTTACAAGAGACAGAGGCAAATCCCACACAGATAAAGATGTCATCTAAAAACAATGGCTCCTGATGCTGCTCAGGGACCAGGGTTGTCTCTCTTCCATGGCATGGGCAGCACACACAGGTGGGATTCTGGTCTCCTTCACCTGCCCTGCCACCAACCCAGGTAAGCATGGGGAAACAATTAACAAGATATCAGGTGAAATAATTATACCTTACAGATGCTACATATTCAGGAAAGCCAATAAGCAGTGTTCGGGCTCTCTTTTCCTCTGACTTAAACTCAGATTTTTCCAGATGATGCATGGGATTGCAGTGGAGGGTTGAGCCTCTCTCTATTTCCTACTCTTCCTCTGCAATATAAGCATATTTAAAGGGCACTTAGAAAAAGCAGCCACAACCTAAATTAAAACGTAATATGAAAAGATAACATTGGCAGGCTGTCTGGGAAAGTGATGCAGCACACTGGACAAAATGTGGCCTTTTCCTCCCCTGAGCTTTGCCCCTGGGTTTCTGGGCTTGCTTGTTTTTATCAGCTTTTCTCAGCTGCTGTGTCAGAAGAGGTGCTGCAGCCATGGTGGGGTTGTTGTAGGGGAGCTGCCGCCCCTCCCACCTGTGTGCAGGACAAGGCAGCTCTTCAGCAGTGACCCCAGTGTCTCTCTCCTGCCCTGGGACTTGGGGCTGAGCCCCTCAGGCAACCTAGCCTGCCCCCCAGCATCCATTTCAGAGCATCTCCCTGGCAGGAGGAAAATGTCAGATCTCTTATTCCTCAGCTCAGAATTTCTCTGTCTCAGTGGCTGATGACATACCACAAGATAGAGGTGCAGAACAGCTTAGGAAAAGAAAATACAAACCCACACAGATACAACCCACACAGGCACCAAAAAAGGGGCAATGTAGAAGCAACCAAAAGCCCTTGAAACAATCAAAATTTTGGTTTGGTTATAAATGAAACTGATGTAGCATTGCAACTACAAAAGGCATGTCAAGGGGAGCACAGCACTGCCCCAACATTGCTCCCACCACTCCTTTGTCATTGAGACCACCCATGTGCTGGGCACCTCTGCCTCAGCAGAAGGCTGCTTTTACTGTTCAGGCTAGGGTTAGGGTTCAAAAAGCCACAAGGCCTAGAGCTCCAGGGACATTGCAACTAAGTAATAAGCTTAAAGCAAACCACAGAAGATGGGAAAAATTAAATTTTTTGGTGGGACCTGGTAGGTCACTGAAAAACTGCTGTGTGAATAAATATATGTTATTTCCTCAAGTAGGGCCAAAGCTGCCCTGAAACTCCCCAACTAGTATGAAACTGGCTTTAATAATAATAAGCCTGCAAAAAGTGAAGATTAAAAATTTATTCTGAACTAAATGAAACTATTAAAAGAACAGTTTTCTGTCATTGCAGACTTATGATACATAATATACTAATACAGCTGCCTTTTGAGAACACTAAACCACATTGCTCAGCCTCTGTGAACAACTTGGAGTTCTGCTGCATCTCACCTTTGCTGCTCACTGCTGGACTCTCACTTTAACACTGGAGGAACAATGAAAACACTTACTTTTTTCAATTCTTTAAACAATAAAAAGCTCACATTTCCCTAACTGAAATATTGTGAGAAAGTTTTAGAAGGGATCATCACTGATTTCAAGGTATTTTCTTTCTGCTGTTTTTCACAGAATTTTCCAAGCACAAAATTCCTTTAAAACATCTGTTATAAAGTATTCCACTATAAATTATGGAATATTTAGTATAACCTGGAGTAAGGATAAATAAAAACCAAACCATACAGTAAAAAACCTGTCAATCATTCCTCTTAAAGGAATCTCCAGAAAGAACTGGATGCTGAGGAGACAACACTGAATTACAGGAACAAGTAAATAAAAGAGAAGCACAGAATTATTCATGTTCTAGTAGTTCCAGATGTCCTGTGATGTGCTCTGTTAGCATTAACAGGGCCCTGCTGGTCACCAGGGGCTGTATCAGAGATGGGGAGCTCCAAGCCCCCAGTGGACACCCAGGGCTTGGCTGCTGCACCCCTGGGAGACCCTGGTGTCCCTCTCAGCAGGGTGCTCGTCCCTCTTTGCACGCCAGGCTGTGGTTTACTGGGTGACTCTGGTCTCATTGTCCCTCAGCTTACCCAGTCCCAGAAATCCCACGGGTGTCAGCCCCACATTTGAGGTCCTTGGTAGAACTGCTGAGTAACAATCAGCACCAAAAGGAGCCAGAGGTTTTAAATACAGCAAGATACTGAATTTCTGGCCCCACACATGGGCTATGAATGCTTTGCTGCACCTCTGCACACCTCCAGTCCCTCTGCTCCCTTCAGTATTTTGACTATGATTCTGTGGCCATGTGGACCAGGTAGGTTTTTGTATTTCTTTCTTCTCTGACACCTTCTAATAACTGCACTCTTGGCTTTATCTAACACTGTGGATAATTCTACTAAAGACAAAAATAACCTTAAATTAAAAAACATTTTAAAAAAAGAGGAAATAGTTTTCTGGGTAAGGTGCTTGCCAGTACATATAAATTCAGGACAGAGTCTATGTCCCTTTAAAAGTTTGATGGTGTTCTCTGCTGGAAGGCTGACAAGACATTGAATTCCAAATCCAGGAAATGTTTGACTCTATGATGTGTTTATAGTTGAATTTATTTCCCTTGAATGCAACTGAGCATCTCCCTGGCTTATTGCACAAGACAGTTGCATGTTAAGGATTATGCCTGTAGAATCAAATAGATTGATGACATGATTTAGGACCTGTCTGAAAAGATTAATTGATTTAAATATATTTGTCTTGGGGTGACCCTATCATGTGTATCCCCTATCATGCTCTATGCCCAAAAAGTAATATTGTGCCTTTTCTGTGCCTTTAAACTGAGCTTGAAAAAAAAAAAACCCAGATGAACTTTCCAAAGCAGCTTCTCAAGGACACAGAGATTACACTCCTCAGTTGTTGTCTGACTGCGGAAGGCACGAAGGGAGCCCCCTGCTTGCTTTTTCTTCAGCCAGCTGGTTTTTTTTTTTCCCCTTGGCGTGAGACGGAGAGCTGAGTTTTGTTTCCTGGGACTTTGGGTTTTTTTCCCTTCTTCTCTTCTGAACTGTTTCAACAACATCAGAACACATCAGGAGAATTTTCTCCCCGAGGCCCGGGGGTGGGCCCACGCCCTCACCAACCAGCTCCGAGGAGGAGAGAGACCACACCTACAGAAGGACTCTGAAATCTTCCCAGGTTTCTCTCTATAGCAGGGGTTTTAATTCATTATTTAGCATCATTATCCTTTTCCTGTGTGTTTGTTAAAATAAATAGTTTTTATCTCTTTCACTTTCCTTCGAGGAAAAATTTCCTTTTTTCCCGAACCCTGTGGGGGGAAGGGTGGTTGCAACCTGGTTTTCTCTCAGGGGCTGTATTACTAGATTTTGGCCAAACCGGCACAATATTTTACACAATTTGCCTTAATCCTCTGCAGAGAACCAGACCAATTTCACACCTTTGCTTTGCTCTAGAAACCTTACTGAAAGAGAAGGCGGGGGAGAAGGAGTGCTTGTTTCATATACTTAATTAAAAGCTTTGAATGTTCAATAAATTACTATTGTTTGGAGGGAAAATGTGAAATATTTATTGGCTCATTCCTCATTGTCTAGTTCACTATTTTTTTTTCCTTTGTGAATCAGCAGGGTGGCTGCAGCCCTCATGGTGGAACTTCCAGGTCCAGTTTAACTGACCAGATCTCCACCATAATGCCTGCACCATACACGGGCAATGTAGGAAACCGAGGGGTTAAAACTTCCACAGGCAATGATGGATTTGACCTAAACCCTTGGAGAGAACTTGGGCTGATGTGACGACAAAATATATGGATTCCAAGCAAGAGAATTACAAACCTATGTTCTTGTAGCTATAAATAAGAAAGTGTATTGAGTGATTTGGTGGAGGATTTTAAGTATAGTAAGGTGATTTTATAGTTTAAGTTAGGAATTTAGATGTTATAATAGAAGTATATGGGTGTACGTGACTTAGCAGGTAATTGGTAGAAAATTGACGCATTGCAGTAAAAGTGACCAAAGGTGATAGGTTATCAAGTCAAAACAAAGTTTCGTGTTAATTACTTATTGGACCAGAAAGTTATAAATTGCCGTGTAACCCTGAAACTCGTGACTATCTTCCATCATGGCGATTTGTTACTAAGCTCCACGGACTCTGAGACTGATGCCTTGTTTGTTATTTTAAGTAATAAATCGTGTACAACAGCGATAGTCCCATCTCTTTAATGAAAGGTCCGACCAGAAAGAAGTACAGAAACAGCGAAAACCTTACAAGTGGTGCCCCTTACAAGGCAAGAGGCAAAATAAGTTTTATATTTCTGGGAATTTTGTGCTGCTCTACACAGATTTGTCTGGACAACGAGAGATGAGATGCCAGCCTTGCCCGGAGCTCAAGGATCTGCAAGGTAGGTGCAGCATTGTTCCCAGCAGGTTTCTCCATGTGGGTGCAACAACTGGTCCATGGATGGAGCTGGAGAAGTTCAGAGCTGCCCATATAACATTCATACAGATGACACTGCCATTTCCCACATTACCATTTTGTCTTCAAGCTCAATATTGCACAGACAATTAATAAATTTAATATAAAATATGACAATTTTTTCTCTCAGTAATACTTAAAAGGTTTTCCCTGTAATGTGCATTTTCCATCATACAGAGCTTTTCCAGAGGATTTCAGTGTTTGTTGGACAATACAGAAGTCCACAGCCAGCTCTGAGCTGCATCCCACCCTTGCACACCAGGTTTACTTTGGCTCCCAGTGACCATAAAAGTTCTGTAACGGCCTGGTGGAGTTATAGACCCTCAGGCTACCAATCTGCACCTACCAGAGTTCCCTGGCAGAGGCTCTGAGGACTGGCAAAACATCACTCATTATGTTGCTCAGGTACTCTGTCACATCACCTGCCTGTGGAGCAGACAGCAAGAGCAACACTACACCACATTTTCAGGACAAACCAGCAAGAAGTACATTCAGCTGTAGCAGGGGCATGTTGGTATGCAGAAACTCACTCTTTGGCTTGGATTTGGGCCAGAAAACAATATCTAACATCCTTGCTGGGGTGGGAAATGGGATTTTAAATCTCAAGAGTCTTCAGCCAAGTAATTAGATGGACAATAAAATTCACACCCCCTCTCCCAATAGGTAGCCAGAGGCTTTTCAGTGATTTTTTCCTTGTAATATCTTTAGTGAAAGCAGCATTGAAATGTAATAGCACATCACCTACAGTTTGAACAGAACATTAAACTGCACAGTGTTAAAATTAATTATATATTTAATTACTGTGTCCTTTTAGATACATTATGGTCACATTTATAACTATATACAAAAATGACAAGTTGGCCATAAAAAAGTGAGGTGCAAAGACTTACAAGGGCAGCATCTTTTAGAATCAAAGCATGTCATGTGGCTGTTCCAGTACAAATGCGTGTAAGTTTAGTGCCACAGTTTCTCTGCTATATAGCCATCATGTAAATATTTGTGTCTGTAGAAAGAGTAATGTTCTTGCAAGGACACAATTTGCACAACATTTATATATAACTTTGCATCAAAATAAACAGCCCCTCTTTGCTTTCAGTTCAGATCTGGCACAAAGCCACAAATTTGCTCCAGATTTGTACTGCAAGCAGGAATTTTGCCCACTGCTTCTATAAGGCAGCTAATTTGCCAGTATTGTATTTTTGTTCTGTGCCAACTAATTTGGATACAACAGATTGGATTTAAAGATCAAAAAGTCAAGAAAATTGACTGGCTGAAGATGATGAAATATTTTTTCAAAACTGATTTAATATGATTGAAACAGCTCAGAGAAGCCATGGATCATTTTATGAAATCTGTATTTCATAGAAGGTAAAATTCAATCTAGGTGCCAGCAACAGCCTGACATTGATCTTAGCATGCTTGCCGCAAATCAGTGTTTTCATCAAAAACTATTTTACTTCTGGCAATGCTGATGATCAAGGAAAAAAAAAAGAAAAAAAAATTACATCTGCACCCTAAAGTCCACAAAACCAGACACCAGAAAAAGAGAACCAAAGAGCTTTTCTGACCCAAGCCACAAATCTGACTGTTTGGAAACTACCTGTAGCCAGATGTCAGATTGCACACAAGCCTCTTCTCCAGCATAGCAATGATGAATCAAAGTCTGGGATCCAAGCAGCCTGGAAAGAGCAGTTTTCTTTCATTAGAACCAAATTATGTGTGCAGCATTTCTCAACAACCCAACACAACTTCTCTTTCCACTGTGGTGAGGACAGTGAACGTGTGTGTTTCTACTGCAATAGAAGTTATGAAGACAAGCAAAAAGGCTTTCTAACCTGGGGTGGTACAAGGGGAATTACTTACTCCACATGGTAGGCAACAACAGCAGAGCTTGGAGTAACTCTCCATTTTGATGAGTCTATGGCAGGATGACAAGGGCCCTGACTAGGAGTCCTGGTAATGTGAAGAGGATTTATAAAGGACAAAGGAAACAGGCCTTGGTGTCAGACTAAAGTCACTGCACATGAACTGGGCTAATTAGCACTTATTGACACTTCGTGGCACAGAAAGTCATACTCTTGTGTGGGAGTAAATCAGCAATTCCATTCACAGGCTGGCAAGCCACTGGGACAGAAGCTGAAACCTGAGTGAGTTGTTCATCCTGGTGACTGAGCACAAAGAAAAGCAGCCAGTCTGTGTCTCCTGCAGTGTTTCTGAAAAAGATGCTGCATCTCATTGTGCTCTTCTTGTCCCACAAAGTGCTGTCTGGGTGTGCGATAAGAAAAATGCCTTCCCACCTGCCGTCCCCAAACGCTGCCTTTCAGTGAGCTGGGATCTCCAAACCCCCAGGGCACTGAGAATCCTTCACCTCGCCCTGCTGCACAAGCACTGCAAGGGCAGCTTTTGATCCTGTGCTGAGGGGCACAGGGCCACCAGGCTGCTCAGTCCTGGGTATGTTATTTGTATGGAAAATTCCTCCTGGTTTACTCTTGTAAGGTATCTCTGACCCAGGCAGACCCCTCAGGCTGAGTGTGCCATGCAGCTCTCAAGTGCTCTTGTGCTGAGCAGAGTGAGGGACCCACAAGGGCTGAGAGCCATCAGACCAGCTGGGAACACCAGCAGTACTATATCCTAAAGGACAGACCTGCAGAATCACAGGAAACAGGGCTGAGAGGCACCTCACAGGTCCAGCTCATACATTTTCTTGCCTAGGGCAGGAACAGCTGAACCTCTGCCTATGAGATATGCCTCATCTGTCCTCAACCACCTCCTCAGACTACTCAAGTATTATATTGCTCACTAGGAAGTTTTTACAGCTGTCTGGTTATGATTGTCCCTTCACAGCTCACCTGCAGCCTCTTGCCTTTCCTTCTTCACTGATGCCGAAAGTCTTCTGTGCCATGTTTAATGTATATGCTCCTGGGAGGGGTCCTGAGGGTTGGATATATATACCCAGGGAATAAAAGCAGAGCCTACTTTGCCAGAACCCCATGACAGCAGAGAGGCTGCTCAGCCAGGGACAGAGGAGGAAGAGGAGGGGCTCTACCACTGGAAAAGCAATGACCCAGAGCAAGGCCCACAAAGGGTCACAGTCAGCATCGGTTCTGATCCCAGGACAGAGAAATGAGAGGTACCCGCTAAGCACTTTGTGATTTTGTAGTTATCTAACACAGACCCAAGGAAGGCCCATTTCTGTAGAAATTTGTGCTAATATAATCTAGAAATGCTGTTTTCCCAGCACTGCTGGCAGAGCCCTGCAATGTCATGGTTGCAGGATCATGCATCAAATGCTACTGCATCATTCCTCCATTCCATCACCAGCACAAGCATCCATGCTAGGCAGGGTTGCCAGCCCAGAATAATGCCAGAGACTGTGATGACCATCTGCTAACCTGTTACATGTGCCACAGTTAATGTGTTTTGTGTTCAAATATAGCTCACATATACAGAAGTGTTGCAGCTAAAAGTTTTTCAGCAGTTCAGTAGTATAAATGTATCTGCTCCAGTCCAAAAACCCACACACAGAGGGAGATTAAAGACATTACACCTAACAGCAAAAAAAATCTTCTGTTTCTAGTGACAGTACAATAAATGTTACCCAGAGAAGATGATCTAAGTTTTTCAGGGTGGTGAAGAGCTGTTCTAGACAATTATCATACCAAGAAAGTAAATGTATTTGGAGTCCTTTGTTTTCTATATAGAAACATGCAATCATTTAGATTGGAAACGACTTTTAAAATGATCGAGTCCAACCAAGAACATAACACTGCCAAGTTCCTTTACCATGTCCCTAAGTGCCACTATATATCACACATCGGGGACAAATTAAAAGCTGTTCTATATGGTTGGAAGTAGTCCTGAATGTATGTGTACACATAAACACCTATACTAAGAATCTTTGCTTGGAGGGACCCTTTTTCAAATTTTGCCTATAAGAGGCAGGTAGGTTTCGGTAAATCAGAGAAGAGCTTGGATACAGCCACTGAACAGCACCACAGAAGGTTGCAGGTGATAGGGGTTGATCAATAGTTAACTCATACAAGCACAGTTAACTATTAAGAGACAGCAAATGTTAATTACAAAACCTAAGAAGCAGGATTCACCTTAATCTTGTCAAGATAAAAGAAGCAAGAATTGTTTAGAACCAACACAGAAACTGCAGAATCATTCCACAAAGGACTGCGTATGCTCTGGAAGGAAAGGTGAAAAGTGCATTGTGAGGTAGACTACTAGCCTTCATCAGAAAGACCCCCGAGGAAGAAGAAGAGCCTTCCCCAGTGCAACCACCAGGATAGACTGCACATGCGTGGCACACATGCTAATGTATTAATGATTTCCAAAAAATAATTTGTATAACCACTCCCATCCCAAGGAATGTAATGAATATTCATGAATTTTACCCATAATAATGTGTTGTAAGAAGTGACAGAGTGTGTGTTTGGAGGAATGATCCCCCACACCCGGCGCGCTGAATAAAGCAAATACCCACTTCTCTGACTCTGTCTCTGAAGTGTCCCTTGGCCCGGTTTGGGGCGATTCACAGGTCTGAAGAAGGCTGAATCCAGTCACAGAGCCAGCTGAGGCACTGCACTGTAGTTATCCTGCCCCAAAACCCCATCCTGGCAGCACTCAGCGTAACATCCACCGGGAAACTCCAGCCTTCACTCTTCCAGGAGTCTCCAGGTGCTAAATGGCACTGTGGATCTGAATCCAAGGTGGCAATTTCCATCTCATCTCCATCACTGGCATCCTACTAGAACTGCTTTAAGCTTTGTCCTTGTGGGGAAACATGCATTATGCATAGCAAGAATTTCTCCATCCATCTTCCAGAATACATTATCACTCTCGATAAGGCTTTCCAAGTCACCAGTCTCATTGGAAAGAAAGGTGAGCTGATCCATGAATGCTGCAGCTCCAAAGGCTCTTTGCTAGAAACACCATCCAAGAGGCACAAGGGGCAGGAAGGCTAAGTGCAGACCCCTGAGTGACGTGCACTGGACTCACCTTGTCCCTCAGGTCATCTGTCCCATGCCCATTACTGCTGAGTGCACTGAGCTCTCAGCTCAACGAGAGGAGCTGCAGAGGCAGGGGAAAAGGAGACTACATCTTTGTGGAGGTATCAGGGACAGAGTCAAGAAACAGGGGATCTCCAAAGGTCTCTTGGCATTTCCCAAATTCAACACAGTAAGATTAAATTTAGCATTTTACAGTTTCCTTGAAATGGGTAGCAGGATAAGAGGATGTTTAAGGGCCAGTAGAATAGACACAGAGACAAAGCCACTGAAAGCTTTGCAGGGCATGCTCTAGAACTGTATACACATACACTAAAGGAAAATGCATTACCCTATTTTACCTTCTGTACTGTAATAGCAAATTTCTTATTTCACTAATGGAATGCACAAATGTGGCAGGAAGTCTGAACCCAGACTCATGGGGGCTATTTTTATAACTTGTAGAATCAGAGAAAAATACCTCCCAGAGACAACAGGGCAATGCAATCAGCCATGGCCAGCAGTTGGCTGCTCCCTTAACGGGCAGACATCTTATCCATGTTCCAAAAAGGCCACTCCAAGTACAGCTCTGTCCCCACTGTGTTCTAATCCCTCCTCCCATCAAATGCCTAAAATAATTATGCCTGCTGTATTACATTATAAATTTATATTTCTGAAAATTAATGAGTTATGACATTACACCAGGCATGATAACTGAACCTCAGGGCTCAGCCCTGTTGAAACTGGTTTAGAGCTCTCTTACTTTTGGGCGTTAGAATAACCTCCAGATGGCATTGGGGATGCTAAAAATAAAGAGACATCTAAGCCTATAGACTGACCTTCCACCAAGGGATATGTCTAATTATACATCCACTTTGGTTTCCCCTGCAATGTATTGGAAGCAATTGTTTTAAATAGATAAAGGATGTCAGTGAAGTTCAATTTGCGTCTCTGTCTATCAGCTGTGCAGTATGAGCATGAACAGAGTAAAGTCTTAGCCATGGATATGGACATGTCCTGAAGTTTTATTCTGACATTTGTGAGTCTCGTTAAATGTGCTTCTTTTATTAGTTTGTTTTTTTGTAACTGCAGCATATGAAGATTTTCAAGACTTTTGATTCCGCTCTTGGCATTTAATTTGAAGTGATCCTGAGTTTAGTGCCAAGACATGTACTGGAAATGACTTTCAAGCTTGAGAGAAAATAATTTCATTTTAGAATCCATCAATAAGCAGTAGGCAGAAGCCTTGTACATTTAGTAGCATCTATCAAACATTTTCCCTTAAGAACTTGCTGACCTTCTTGGCAGAGGCCATTCAACAACACATCACTTCCATTGACTTCCTTTATCAAAGAGATGGGATTTCTACAAAGCCATTTCTGCGCTCAGAAATTAGGTCAGCTATCAACAGCAATAGATTACAGAGCTCAAATGATCTGTTCTCTGCCTGATGAAAGGGAAGTATAACAGCGGCTTTTCAGTGCCTTACAGTCAGGGCATCCTCATCTCAGCTCTGCTCCTGCATTACATGACTGCACTTTTTAAGGACAACAGTTTAAAGAGGAGGCTATTTAGCAGCCTGTAAATCCACCCAACAGTTGTTACATTCTGGTTTTGCTAACAGTAGGTTGGATAACAGCTGATCAGATAATTTGCAGTGAATATTCAGAGGAGTATCTCAGGCTTTACAGCTGTGAAAGCAGGATCAGGTCCAGAACAGAATTGGTCCCAGTGAATTACACAAGCACATTTGACAGAGAACTCATTTTGCACATCACAAGAGGGAAGGAGGAAGTTTTGAGCGACAGCCTCTTCAATAGTAAGTTTTTGATTGCACAGTAGAAAAACTACAAATTAAAATTTTTAGAAAGCAGGTGATAAATTAAGAAAAGTAAGTGTTCTCAGATGATTTAAAGCTCTAAAAACACATCCCATGCATACATTAGTTTTAGCAGAATGAAATTACCATGTTTCCAAAATTAATTCAGTAGCAACAAGCTTAACAGAAGGCAAACAGTTGCAAGTATGTCACAGTAATTTATGTCACAGCACATATTCATTTTGTGCAAGAATCCCCTTTGCATTCTCACCAGTAGTCGGCTTTGAAATGTTTCAGCTAGTTAGGGATGCTGCAGACACTCAGCTCACAGATATCCTTGTCACAGAAAGGTAACTTTCAGATGTCCACAAGCTCTGAGCAGATGGTGCACTGAAGAATTTCTGCATCCTGAAGGGCTGTGCAGCGTTAAAAGGAATTTTTATGAGCCCACCAAGAAGTAGCTGCAAGCACAGTTAATTTCTAATTATCAGACTTTCAGCATGAATAGGACAAGCCCTCTGTGTTGTGCTTCAGCACACTGGGATAAAGAAAAGGCTTCAAAACAAAGTGTCAACAACACCAGAGCAGAATCAAACTGGAGTGGCTTTTCCTGAGCCCAAATCCTCACTCCTGTCCTCCCCAAGTCCCTGCTGGAAAACGGTGGATCTGTCCCCCAAGAAACCCCTTGGGATTTATCGGCACTGAAAATGTATGGAACAACAACAACAAAAAATCAACCTACTTTTCATTTGAAAAAATGATTAAAATTTTTAGAGAAGTAATTATAGCCGAGATGGATTTTCTCCAGATGTTGAAAATAATAGTTTCCCTTGCACAACAAAATAAGTTTGCTAACTTTCTAGCCTACTATTTTTTATGATTCTCAGCAGTGCTACTAAGTGGAATTTGATAAGTTAAAACTGACAGGTGGTTGTAAGGAAAGCACTGCAAACTTGCAGATGCACCAACGGAATTCAGAGTTTTATACAGGATGTATTTTAGAGTGGAGATACTTAAATCTGGAAGCATAAACTTCTAGAACAGTGAACGTATTTTGTGAGCTCATACAGATTCATTGCTATCAAGTTTGTGCCATCCCACAGGCTTAAAGGATTTTCTTGAGGTTATTCTGTTTAAAGGTGAAAGTAAAACCACATAATTACATAAAATGTAAATAAGAGATCACTTGCAGTTCTCTATCCTGGGTGTTCTCTTTGGCGAGTAAACAGAGTATTCACAAATAAGAGCCATTAAAATGCTCTTTTTCTTTTGTTGTTTCTTTTTTTATACATAATGTTAGACATAATTTTCACTCTGTGAAAACAGGTATTTTCAAATGTTAATTGGCAATAAAGTTTCATTAAAGCAGGAGGACATATCAGAAAAATCTTCATTAAAACCTCATTATTTTCTTACCGGTTTTAGCCTGGGAGATTTTTTTTCATTAATTTAACAGCTAAATAAGAAAAACAATAGTTTTTTTGTAAAAGAAGACAAGGTATACATTTTAACAGCTAAAATGGCAACAGCCTCCATTACATCCCCAGCCACTTCCACCCCAGGTCTGTACTCTTCTGCCTGCACCATTCCTCCTCTATGTGCTCCTATTGAAAGCATTCACCTAAGCTGAATTTTTTAAAGAGAAATTCCTGATCCCCAGATTAAAAAAAAAAAAGCCCTTTTGTGTCTGCATCTCTATGAAACATTGAACTGGGTATACATTAGGAGAACTAGAGCAAATCCAGCTGCAAAATAGCTGTGAGTGGGGACCAAATTTCTCTTTTGGGGTTAATGTAACAGCAGTAAAACCAACATACCTTCCTGGTTTGTCTGTTTATTTATTATTAACTGATTTTTCTATTGAAAAAAAATACAAGTTTTGTTATTAAAACCTTCAATAATAGTTATAAATAATAAAGCAAAATCCAAACATGGTCTTTCTCTCTAGTCAGTTCAGAGCCCCAATATCAAGCGCAGATATTCCCTATAAAATTTTCAGATTTTTAACTAATTATGTTGTTAATCAAAGCATGACTGCACTTTGATTGCACTCAGTTATCTCTCATCTCTTTCTTCTCAAAACAGTACAAAAAAAAATCCAGAACAAAAGCTTCATATCTCTTGCAGCTGCTCTTTATGCACATCTAATTAATCTTGGGACTATTAAAATTCAATACAATGAGAAAGTGGTCAATACTGCAATCAGATAAATGAGCTCATACAGTAGTGAAACAACCAAATCAAACAAGTTTCATCAAATATTCCTCAAAAGTGACAGAACAAATATGTTTCAATGCCTGTTTTCAGATTCCCTGATGATGTTACAATAGCCTTGTCTAATCCTTCAGGGAAGAACAGCAGTGTCTCCTACTGCATGTGATGCATTATCTATACCCTTTGAAACACAGAGAATTTATCTCTAGTACCTTTCTGGATCAAATGCTTCTTGAAATTCTAAAGCAACTAGAAATGGCTATTCCCACTCGAAGACAACTCAGCATCTGCAGATCAAAGGAGCTAAACAAACATTTCCTCTCTGCAAACCCAACAAGAAAATCTTTCCAGAGATTCACTACATAATCCCCATGTGTTCCTTATCTCTCAGCAGCTTTAGATTTTACATTCAGAAGTGTAATGGACATTATTTGAAATAGGACATTATTCCTGTCTTGATAACCATGTTATGTATGACAGAGCCTGTCATCAGAGATTATTGAAATCCTCCTGAAATGCAATGATGAGAGAGTAACTGGGTAGGTTATTTTTGTTAGTTACTTAAGACAATTTGGGGGTAGCTTCTCAGAGCATAAATATCTGCTCCTCCACAGGAGAACTGTCTCCTACAGGTCTTCCAATAGTCTAATTGCAGTTTTGAAGACAGGAAAATAATATATCCACCATCTTGAATAGCCAGGCTCTGGGTTCCTATGGAATGATGGCTGATTAACAGGGCTGTTATTCTTCCTGTGATATGTATTGGTGACATGGTGAAAGGCTTTGTGATTAATGCTGTGTGAGCTCATGAACTGAAATCACCTGAGATCCTCACAGGATGTTGGCATTAATTTATAAGTAGTAAAGGAAAATTAGTCCATCCTTAACTGCTTCCTGTGCTTTACCTCATCTACTTACTGCCTCTACCAGCCACCATCAGAGGCAGTTTGCTGAGATTGCTTTGCTGGCAAACCTTCCCACCAGAGATGCAGTTCTTACAGATAGCAACCAATGAATTCATACCTCTAAAATGCACCTCTGAAAACCCCCAGAATGAGACATAGCAAAATCACTTTTGAGTGACCATATTCAGACTGAAATTCTTGCCAGCATCACATACATTGATTGGTTTCATATGCCTAATCCAAAAAGCCCTGGCAGCAAAATCATTACCTGTGAGCAGGCACTGAGCAATATGCTTTCCAGAGCAGCAGTCCCTCTACGTGCCCAATGCTGCTCCCATTCCGATCGGGAATATTTTTTCCAGTCTCTCCAGCAGATGAGATTTAGATCCCATGTTTGTGTAGGTGGCTACTTTTATGAACCCATTCAATAGCAACTTGGGAGAATTTGTCAGCATGACCGACAAATATAGAAGTGCTCAAAATGAGTGCCCTTTCCAGTGTTTCATAATCCAAATCAGGTATCTGAGAGTTATCAGTGGAAATCTGAAAATCACATTTTAATTAAACTTAAGTATAAATTGGCTTTTCTAACTTAGATCTCATTACAACCGAGTGCATCACTCCAGGTGAAGGACTGAAGCTGTTCAAGGTTTCATTATTCAAATCCCTTTTCTTGCTGTGAGGTTTTTACTGCGGTTAAGCATAGTAAAAAAGGGAGATGGCCCAGGCTGCTGCTCCTTCGAGCTTCACACTGGTTATACTGGGGTATAGAAACCCTTCATGCTGGGAAGCTCAGTGCATAAGCATCTAGATAATTTCAATTGACATGAAACTCTCTGTGCCCTTTTCCCCTCACATTCCTTGCTGTTGGGAGTTGTACTGGGATTGAGGAGATCACAGTTTTATCCTGGTTTCTGCCGCAGTGCCGCTGTGTGACCTTGCATATTCTCCATTCACATTATATGCTATAATCCAGAGAAATTCACTCTCCTCTTCATACAACACAAACCCTCAATCCCAGCCTGAAGCAAACCACCAACAGCCTTGATTAGGAGGAAGAAGTACAGCAAAGCACCCACAGACACCAGCACATGTAGCACACTTCACATTTCTCCTGCCTTCCCTGCCCTGGGTACCTTCAGCACCCTGTTTCACTTCTTCCTCAGATGTCTGTGCAGCTTCAAAATGGCAATTTCTTCCTCTACTGAACTGCTGTCAATACCCAGGCACACACAGCCCTTCCAAGAAGGGGAGGGTGGCAATATAATCACAATTCTCAAGGGTGCTTCCAGTTTGCATATGTCTTACCAGTGCTCATAAATTCCAGGGCTTGGCAAATTTTAGCAGAGTTATCTGATCATCAATTCTTATTAGTCCCAAGTTAATAATTTGCTATTTTTTACAATTTTCTCTCTAAAAGCCCTCTACTGAAAATTTTACTGTCTTACCTCCAAATACCACTAACATTTAGAACAATTAAAAATTACAGTCAAGTATCACATAACCCATCTCAGCTTTGGGAAAGGCAGAGTATTCTCCCCTACCCTCATGTCATTAGTGAATTAGGTAGTTTCCAGAAAAGCAAAGAACTGGAAAGATTTTGCACCTGGTTATGACCACTTTGCATGCTCTCAGCTCTGCTTCTTCAGCAGGAATTCAGCGCCAGGAAATAACAGACTCATTACCCATTTTCCCTCTTTCCTTAAGCCGTATTCCCCATTGCTTCGCACTCAGCAAGAGCTTTGCTTTCTCACCCCATGGTCCAATTTCCTGAGATCACACAGTGCTGTCTGAATAACAGCATCCCAAATTGCCTTTTTCTGGTTGTGTGGTCACACACACACTCCTCATAACAAGCAGTCGAGGTTATGGTTGTCCTGACAAGGGGAAAGAAGGAACAAGCTGCATAACTCAGAGATATTAGTCCATTGAAAAGCTGCACTTCCACCAGCAAAGTCTTCTCAATGTGAAAAACGAGGTTCACTCTCCTGTAAGGATTTAAAAGTTTTAATAAAGAGACAATAACAGACAAAAACAATAAACCAAAACTTACAGCACTGGGTACCCTTGGCACTCAGCCAAGAGCACACGCTATTGGGGAGACCCCCTTTACATACCTTTACTATTGCATCAGCCTGATGCATATTCATAAACAATTACACATATTCAAACTTTTCTGCAAACCAGTTTATATTTTCTGGGAACTGTTTAGCATGGCTCCTCCTCGGGTCCGCCTTTTTAGAGCATGCGTATTTCTTGATTGTGGTTTTAGTCAGTTTTTATTATCGCCTCCAGTTTGGGCTTTGGTCCATGGCTTTTGCAGATGGTAGTTGCTGATAGTGGACAAGTCAGTAGCAGAGGTCTTCATTATACGTTCACTGGATGTTATCCAACCAAGCAGACAGTTCAATTACCACAAGCATAACTATATCAGCTATTTTACTACAGAAATAAAGGCATTTACAAAAACTGTATCTTTATAGCAAAGCTACTTTAACATTATACATATAGCATTCACTTTAATTTTTTTGCGGAAAGCCAGTATTATGATATGTATTTATTACATTCATGATTATGGATCCTCCTGAGGACATGGAGAGACTCTTCTAACAGACCCAAGGGTTTGGGAACTGCCCTGCCACCCTGACTGGGAAATCTGAATTGCTGCAGGCTTGGCTTGTCCCCAGAGCAGCTGCAGATTTGATTTTTGTGTCCTTTGCCTGGAAATGTGCAGACATTCTGGCGTGACTGAGTCAGCAGAGGGTGAAGGAGGGATGGAGGCACAGGGTCAGCATTACCTCCTCTGCAGTGGGGTTATTCTCCACTGAAAAAGTGAGAATTTTGTCCCATGGGATTTCTGCCAAAGTCACTGATTGCAAAGGCCAGCCCAGAGGCAATGCAGGATCTCTGCTGTAGCTCCATCCCTCCAAAATTTTTACAGATGCCTGACTTCTCACCGCATGCACTGTAAGCAGAAAATCACCTGCTAACTCAACGAATGCTGGATGTCTCCAGTCCCCAAGTGCCAGAGAAATCCAGGGCTTAACTCTGACCCATCATGAAAGAAACTGGAGAAACCTCACTGTGCCTGCAGGCTGAGCCCCCCACCACTACAGCAAGCAAATAAATCCCACTGACTAACACATTAATGCCTCACATTTTGCATTTCCCAGAATTTTCCCTTTAACTACAAAGCTAAATTAATATTTAAAAGAAAAGGGGACCAGATATGACACCTTGGTTGCAGGGAACCTTCAAAAACAGAGGTTCCTTTCAGCAGGCAACAGCCTGGCTGCCATCCTGGGTGCAGCAGGGCTGCTCTGTCATGAGGAGCCTGGTATTTCACTGCATGCTGGAACTGCACAAAGTATTTTTTACAAAATCATGGGAGGTCAACATCACAAATACTTGGTGCCTTCAGCATTTTAATGGCACCTGTAAGTATTTCACTTCTCTATGGAGAGTTACACAGCATCCAGAGTGGCTTTGCTAAGAGATTGCAGCACTTGTCCACTCCCCTGCGGTCCTGGAACCCAGGAGAGCTGCTGCAAAACCCAAATGCATGAACATAGACTGTCAGAAAGGAAGAAAGACAAGCTGTCCCACATGCACCCTCCTCCTCCTCATAAGCCTCTTTCAGCCTTCTCTTGTCTGAGCAAGCAACAGGGGTTGGAAATAGCAGCCATTCTCAGCAGCTGATTCTTCCAAGAGCAGGAAAGAAGCCTGCAGCACTTTCTGCATTGGAGAAAATCAGTGAGGAAGAAACTTGTTTAGTAGGTCTGCATAAGGAGTGCCACCCTAGAGCCTCCCAAAACTGTTTCTGTAGGAACCAACACTCCTGGTCCTTGGAAGCACCAGAACAGATCTCAGCATCTGAACTTTCCTGTTCTATTGTTGTTTCTTTCTGAAAATAGGATTTCCAAGTAGCTTAAGCTCCCAGCAACAGCCTAGGGAGTTGAATTTATTCATGTATATATGCATAGAATTGGTTCTGCAGACACACGTGGAAAGCCAAAATGACACAGTTGTGGTGAAATCATAATATATTGATTTAAGGCATCTGCAGCCCCTTGCTGAGGCAGCAGGCACTGGCATCCACAGAAGGTACACAGTCAGTATCCCTGAAAGTAATTTTTAAATGCCCTGCATTCTGCTCCTTCATGGAAAGGTGGCACAGCTCTGGCTCCCCAGCACATCCTCAGTTCCAGGATCAGCCCCAGCCTTGCAGACAAGCAGTATCACAACTTAAAAACATCAAGTGAAAGTTCAAAGTCACCTGGGCAGGGAGCAGAGAGCCAGCCTGCTGCAGAGCCAGCCCTTTTAGCAGAGCTAGCGCCTGCCTCCGTGTTCCTGCTTCTGCTCCAGACTCCAAGGGAGATGTGCGCTTTCTGACAGCACAGTCTAAGATGGTATCATCACGGAAAGTCAAGGAAATCCATGTCCTAATTATCCAGTGTCCCTAGCACAGTAACTAAGACCCAAAAAGAGGAGAGACTTCTATTCTTTCTCCCCTACTTTCTCTCCAGGTAGGCAACTCTTACTAACTTCATCCAGCAATTGCATCTCATTTGCTTAATAATGATAGGGGATATTTGTGGGTGGTAACAACATACAATGCTTTGATGTATATTTGATAACAAAAGTTAATGTATGCTCAAAGGGAGGAGGAAGCAATCAGCCAAAGGAGAGTTCTGGGAGCAAATACAGTTTGTGGTATCTTCCAGTTTCCAGATCCATATGTATTAACTCCCAAGTGCCAGAGAAACCCCTGGTAAATCAGTGTCAAGGCAGTGGGAAGTGCAGTGATGTACACACAGCTGCACTAGCAAAGCCCGTTACATTTCTGAGCTGTCAATGCCACGGTGTTCACCTGTGAGAGATGATACTCTGACAAAGCTGCTTCGTCATTGCAATGACCTAAAGAGGACAGCTTGGCTCACCAGAGAGTT
Organism: Rhagologus leucostigma; assembly: GCA_013397725.1. NCBI lineage: Eukaryota > Metazoa > Chordata > Aves > Passeriformes > Rhagologus > Rhagologus leucostigma. Next base: position 30,103 of record VZTD01003140.1, on the reverse strand, counting down.
GACAATTAAGTCGCTTGGGCAAGGAAACTGCAGCTGCTCAGAGTTTTAAACAAGGATGTTTTAAAGAGAAGAAGCAAAAAATACTGTTTGCCACTTCAGTTTCTAGAAGTTTGCCTGATGTTTCCTTTTGGGAAGGGGTTTAGAATCTGAACGCACAGGCCATGAAAGCAAGACACCCATGAAAGCCCAGGTCCTTGCAGGAGCTCTTCTTCAGGCTGGGGTGGAGAAACTCACAGACCACAAGTGCCCTGTCCCCACCACATCTGGCTGTGAACAGCACACCCAGCACATCCTCCTTTCCATTGCCTTTGGGACATGGACAATTTGTCATTACTGATGTTTTGTTGGTCACGCTAGAAGGACATCTAGAGCCACTGCACTGCACACAAATACCTGCTTAATTCATAGAACTGTGAAATGAATGAGGTGAGAAGCTGCCTCATGGCCCTTCAGCTTGTATCTTCCAGATGAACCTTGCTCCTCTTTTCTTATGCCCAACACTTCAGGTAGGTAAAGGTGGAAATTAGTTTCTGCTCTATCTCCATATCTCCAGGCTGAATCATCCACACACATCCCACACTCCAAACCCTGCCAGCTCCTGACACGTGTTTCAATTTAAAAACAAAGATAAAAACAAACCAAAAAAGCCCCACCATCAGCAACAAAATTTACAAAACCCATACAACTCCCCCACCAAAAACCCCAAACCCAACCTTGTAGGAAAACAAGAATTGAAAATGCCTGCAAATTATCACATCTCTGACTTATGTAATGAAAATTTCAACTTCTAAAGTGAACAACCAAGGCACAAACTCAGATTGGCAGGGATACTGAGATGTTTATTGAAAGACATGAGCTGGTTTTATACATTTCTTCAAGACACAGAATTTCCTTATATGATATTTTTCACTAAGCGACCTATCACACATTGCCATGTCAGCAACACACTTTCTTAAAGTCCTTATATGGGGGTGATCAGGCGCTCTTCAGGCACCTGGCAGCTTCCGGCAGGCTCCTCTCCGTTGGGCATCTGCCACATCGCATCTCCTCCCCTCAAGGTCAGGCAGAGACAAGCTTCTTTGTGCTGCCATTGTGTTCCGCAGGCACATGCCACCGCCCGTAGTTCAATTCTATCTTATCTCTCTCCACACTAAAGTGTATTTCATGCTCTTGGCCTTTGACTGCATTTATATGCTTGGCTATAGCTTAGAAAAAAACCCTTTAAGGAAGAACAAGCCAAGGGAAAATTTTAACACTGTTAGTCTGACTCAGATTTCCAGCACTTAGAGAAATTGCAAATTTTGCCACGCTAATCCAGCTCATTCATATTAATGTATGGGAGATCAGTATTAGTCCAATCAGAATGCATACTCTGTTGTGGGCTTATTTATTTAAAATAGGGTTTATCATCAGAATGCAACACTGAGAGAACATTAATACTGTGAAGGCAGCAAGGCTTGTTAAATTGGTTTGAGGACTTAGAACAACGTTAGACAGAATACCTCAGAAGTTAATCAAGTACTTTGTGAGAATCATAGACCAAGGAATTAGAAGTCATACTGGACACAAGGTACAAGTAATAATCTTTGAGTGATTCGGTAAAGTAGAATTAATCCCAGAAGGGACAAAATTTTGTCCACAATGCTCAGTGAGAGAGCACAAATGTCACAAGATCTGTCAGGATGAAGCCTGAAGTTTCTTAATGTCCGTTTGTCTGAAGAAAGGAAACAAAGCCAGTTAGCTCATGATATGCTTCAAAGTCTTTAATGAACGACGACTTACAAAAATTCATTTAAAGATACATATACATTAATTTCTCCAAAGATAAAATGTATTTTTTGAAAACTGATACAAATATTTCGGCTCAGAGTAGATGCAGGAGATAAGGGCAAACTGAATCTTTCTGTACACAATAGCTCACATGAACAAAGCAGCCTGGCAGCCCTGCGCAGTGGAAATGGATATTGTTCTTGTTCTTGTGGATTACACGGTGCTCGAAAACCAACATTAAGAAGCTAAGAGAGATGAGAATAGCTTGATGGATACTACCATTTCACCCATCCAGAAAGGATTTTAAAGCTTGCAAAGTTGGTTACATTCTTTACATTTTGCTGCTAGAATGTCAATTATTTCTGTTCCCACTGCTACTGGAGACATCTCCTACCTAAAGCCAAATCTGGCTGTTTGGAAATGAGAACTGCGAAATGCTGACTGCCAGGAAGGGCAGCCAAGACAGACACAGTTCAGAGGGTATTAGTGGGAATCACACAGTCTTTTTTTATGTCTGACATCTCAGCTGATTTAGCTGTAATTTTCAGAACCATCCTAAAAGATACACATTTCTTAAATAAGGATGTTTCAGTATTTCTCATTCATAAACCTGGTCTTTTGAAGCTCTGAGCATCTCAGCTACCCTCTGACTGAAGCTTTGCACTCATTATTCCAGCTCATTGCTGCAATGTTCTTGGGTAATGAAGCACAGCACATAATATGGCTGATCATTTAGCTCCAGAGGACACAAAGGCAGAAATTGCTCTCCTGTTAGAAGATATTTTTACAAGCCATTCTAAAGAATGGAAATTTTTTTCAGAGTTTAATTTACTTTCCCTCAGGAATCTACACATGCTCCAAATCTAGACAATCATGAGAACAAAAGCTACTGAATTCAATGAGCCAAGGAGTTTGCTTTTTTTTTTTCAATTCCCCCTCTTCTGCAGGATAGGTGGTACTTTGTGCTCCACCTGGTGCTCATTTCAGCTGGGCTGCATAGGCAGTCACAGCAAGTCTTCCTCTCCTCGCTCCAGTGCAGAGGGACATGGTCCCTGCCTAAATCAAGCTCATGCTTCATTATAGTTTGGTTACAGCAGCCCTGCACAGGCCAAGCCAAGAAAGGTGCAATGAGGGTGAAAACCAAGAGTTCCCTGGAGCAGCCCAAAGCAGGCAGGAGTCAGTCAGCAGAAAGACCCCCAGTGCTTTCACTGGGCTTCAGTTTGATCTCCAGCTATTTTAATTTGCAGAAGTCACCCTCTGTAGGGCAAGGTGGGAGGGAGGGAAGGAGGAGAGCCTGGCTTTCCTTGGGCACTCACTGCCTATGGGACAGCACAGTTCCCAACAGGGGAGCAGCATGGCCACACCATGCACAGGTACCCAGGAGCATGCTGTGCGCAGAAGGCTGGATTTTGGGCAGCCTCTGGAATGGCTCAAATTGCTCAAGAGCAATGCTGCCGCAAGCCAGTGAGCAGTAACAGCAGTGGAGGGATGAGTAGTCACATCCTACCTTATGTCTGGAAAAGCACTTGATATATATGAAAACTTTACAAAAACAACAAAATGTTTTGCACAACGGTGATCTACAACAGGGCAACATCTTTGTCCTCAGTTGCCCTTTGTGAAAGTTGCACAGCTTGTCTCATAACAGGTAGTTAGGGAGCTTCAATTCCAGCTCTTGGGCTCCTGCCCAAATTGCAGAGCTGGGCCCAGGTGCTCCAGTTCAGGCTGCCCCACAGTGAGGTTTAGCCACTCTGTCCAGGGACAGTCAGCTCCACAGCAAACCTCATGAGAGGTGTCACCATATGACCTCTCCTTCCCTTCTGGCAACACAAAATCTGTTTGCTCAGGTGGGAGCAGGGAGATGGGGCAGAGCTGCATTGCTGTTCTGCATTGCTACAGCAAATCTCACACCGCAAATCAGCTACAGGGCCATGGCTTCACAGGGAGGATGGGAGAGCTCCAATGACACAGGGAGCCATGCAAACAGGCACACAACATCACCTGTGGTCCCCTACATCACCACACAACACTCCCTGCCAGAAGGCAGGAGGAGTAATGCCCAGGGAAAGGCTTGTTTAGCAAATATTTATTTATGTGCAACGTCTCCATAAATAAGAAGCTCCTTGCCTTTGACTCCGTAGACATTCTCACACCGCCTTATGCCTAGGAAATGCTGTCTGTACCACATTCACTTGGGTTTTTTGGTTGCTGAGAATTGTAAGCCAGGTGGCAAAAATCTCAGAACAGCTTTCCACAGCACAGGAAAGCTCTTGTGTTGGGTTTTATTTAGCTGCAAGTGTTCAAAAGCAAATGCCATGATTTATAAATCCAGGGGAATGGATGTAAGAAAGAGCTGTAAAAATATATCTGACTACTATCCTACTGCTGTCTAGCTCCAAGAGGAACAGTGTAGTTGTCTGCATGCAGCCTAAGCCATTCTGCACACCATCACTTCATACCAAATGACAGGGAACTGTTTGACCAAAACAACCCCTAAAAAACTGAAGAATGGTTTCACAGCCCACAGCCATTACCATCACTCAGAACAAAATGACTGCTAACCTTGACACGTGTTCATAAACACAACCTTCATGAAGCCACTGGAGAAGCAACTGAAACAGCAGATCATTAGGAGACTGATTATGGTCAACCCGCAGATATTTTTATGACCTAGTTAACATCTGATGGCCAATATCAGCAAATGCAGCCGCCCGTGTCAGAGAACCTCGGTGGTGCCCATCTTTGTGCACTGCTGAGCCCTTGCTGATCCTGTCCCTGCTGCCCTAAAAACATATCCCTGAGCCAAAGAGAGAAACTCTGGTGCTCTTTGGAGGTGGGCATTTTTTAATATTAAGAGAGCAGCTGAAAGACACATACACAAGAGCTCCAGGGATCATAATAAAGATCACAAAACTGCCATCTTCTAAAATTAACCACACACCCTATGAAATCTCCCACTTGTAGGAGTAGCGCAGCTTTTTGGAGTGGATTTTTTTCATTTATTCTATTTAATCTTGTTTGTTAGTTTTGCATGACTTAATAAATCCAAACAGCCTTTACTGAACAAAAATGCCAAGACTTTCTTCTAACCAGAGGGCATTTAACTCTGTAGTAACACAAACAAAGGGTTTTTTTTTAAAGTCTGTAATTAGCAGAAGTGATATTGCACCAAATAAATTTTTGTGGTGATCCAGAGTAAAAAGGTCACGATCCAAAACAAAACGAAAAACCCCCTATAATTAAATACCAAAGTACTGATGTAGAGTTAAATAATTAGGGATAGAGAGAGAGAGAGCACAGAAGCTCGCGGCTTCGAAGGCAGCCTATGGCTGCAGGAACTTTCAGGCATTCTCATAGGAAAATGTTCAAAATGTATCTATACTCTCAATAGCATGGCAACATATCACAGGAGCAGCTGCAACTTTGCCTTACCTTTAATGATCCCAGGTATAAAAGTAATCATGATGGACTAGTTAATTACAGCTTTTCTATTAAGTAACATAAAAGATCCTACTGTGCTTTAATTTTAATGTCAAAAAGGGGAGGTAGAGAATGAAAAGACACCCAGGTAGGGAGTGTACAATTTTGCTAAATATAATCTATGGCTTTATCAGCCCCCAACTGGTACACATAGAAAAGAAGGTATTTCATGCAAATGGGAAGCCCATTTCCTTCCAGCAGTCAATACCCAGTTTGTTTGGTGTGGCCATTACCTGCCTTTCCACATGCCACTGTGGGAATTTTGCATTTCATCTCTTCCCACACACACAGCAGCTGTGGTCCCCAGCCTGCTCCCTTTGGTGGCAAAAGGGCTTTTGCTCTGAGCTGTGCAGGCTCCTCTGTGAACTGTTTCTGCAGTTACAGACCCACCTGAGCACAAGTTCAGGAGACATGGGAGATTAAGCAGAATCACTCTAGCAGATTTCAGTTTTGCAGACCCTACTGTCATCACAGAGAAGTTTCAGGAAAAGGCTCACAGCATTTCCCCGAAACACCGGCTTCTGTATGTAGATATTTATGAGGGCAAGATAACAGCAGCAGGGAGTACACATCAGCCCAAACCAATGCAAAAATGAGCCTCCCATTTGCTTTCAGAGTAGGCATACCCATCTCTGTTTCATATTTCAGCTGAGCTAACCCAGCGCAGTTTTCAGACTGTGCCCACACTGTAATTGCTCAGGACCCCATTATCTAGGGATATGGGACATGCTACCCTCAGCCCCCTAAAAGCTTACAAAAACATTCATGCAAAATGTTTTGTTTGCCTTTGCTTCATTTGGCTTTCACCCTTCAGGCTTCATTTCAGTGAGCTGAAAGCAGAACGGAGCAGCCTTGAATTTCATCTTGCCTCAATAGCACAGGAGATTGCTCAGTGCAGAGCTGCAAACAGAGGGTAACCTTGCTGCTGTCAAACCCCAGCTCCAGAGGGGCACAGCCATGGCTGATCTAAGCTCTGTTCACACCCTCAGTGCCTGTGGTGATCCCCCCGCTCAGCCTGGCAGGGAGGGAGCAACCCTGTACTCCTGAGTTTCTTTGCCGACACAGAGCCTGGGTGAGAGGTCAGCCCTTGGCTCAGTGGGGTGAAGGAGACTTGTTCCAACGAGGAATAGAGATGGTCACAGTCTGTGCTGTTTCAGGGGAGCATGCAGTACTCTTTCTAGCTGAATGCAGATTCTTCATGGCTCAAAAACTTTAGTTGTGGCATGAAATACCCTGGGAAAAATTCTGCATCCTATTTACACCTGCCACCATTAGCTGGAAATTATTTTCTATAGGTGGGAACATCAAGGTTTCATATTCTGTCAAAAATACCGGCAAAATTGCTAAATGCTTACAGATGAGCATTTTGCCACACTCTACAAAAAGGAAAATACTTTTGCTTTTTGAGAGGTGGGGATGCTCTGGGAAAGGCAGGAATGCTAGCGGGTCACTGCTCAATGTCAAATCCACTGCTGCTTCTAAGGGGCAATTAACTAATTGCTTCCTAACTAATTAGTAATGGTAATTAGTATTAGTAAGTACTAATACTTACTAATTGCATGCTAACTAATTGCTAACTTACATGCTTTCTGGACTTCTAATAAGAAATAAATAATAATCATATCTTCAAAACGTTTTTGGAAAGTCTAAGTTTTATCCTTAGCTTTGAACACTCTTAAATCTTTAGCACAGCCCATAGCAGGAGCCTCCAGAAAGAGGAACACAGTCCATGGGTGGCTGTGCCTTTCACTGGAGAAGGTAAGTTCTAAACAGCAGAAAAAACATACAATGGAGCATTCAGGAGTATCTTAAAATAGAGGAACTAGAACACCTTGGATGGCAAGTCAGGTACAGACAAAACAAGACAACCTCCCACTCTCATCTCATCAAAAATGCAATAAAATCTATGTTTTGCAAAATCATCTTTGCAAAAAAGCCACCAGAATAGGGTCTTCTCCATTGACCTTGGTAGTTGCTGTCAGGCAGGATGGGCAGCAGCAGAAGCAAGGGAGGAAGAGAGAAGCACCACATCCCACTTTACTCCAAACAAACATCCTGCTTTAAAGGAGTCAATAGATATTGCTCATTTTGGGTACACATCTCACTCACAAGCCTCTTGGCCATTCTGGAGTTGGCCAGCCCCTCTCTCTGGCTCTCAGAAACTTCTGTGTATTTCTCATTGTGTTCTAGCACAGGGCAGAAGTGGCTTCTAAAGCTCTGGCTATGCCCATAAAGCAGAGCCAGCCAGCTCCATGCACAGTTCCACTCATGCTTCCCTACACCACGAGGAGATGGCACGGAGAAATTATAACCAGCTCCTAGGCAGGCTCCCCCAGCTGGGCTTTGCAATGACAGTAGAGTAGATTGAAATAAGAACATCGTGTAGCAAGATTTTTGTAAGTTTTGCAGAACACCCAGTGACCTTTAGCAGCACAATGCTGGGGAATAGACTGGCAGAGGGTGTATAAAATGAGCACATTCACTTTGCTTCACGTGCTGTCCATGCAACAGTGATTTTTAACAATTCAAAGCTGCCACTCTCCTGTCATATGAAAGTTCAGCTGTTTTCCCCATTTCAGGGTGAATCACAGGGTGATGAATTTGCCTACCAGCTAAGGGCACAATCCAGCACTGGGCTGCCTGGCTCTAAGCTCTGCCCTTAACCCCACCAGCTTTATTAAGACCCTCTGAACTGAGTCAGGATGCAGGGCTGGGATTTCTGTGCTGGCTCCCACAAAGCAGACTTATTTCCATTGGAAATTCTCCAGCCATGCATTCAAGAAAGATTAACCTGTGTTTACTAGGTAGAGGAAATAAGACTGACAAATAGATGTCTCTGCCTGATGCCAAGAGATCTCAGGTGGCCTGTACCAACAGAGGCTGCAAATCCACAGCCAGACAAAATGTCATTTGTATTACTCAGACTCTGACTATAGGAGCATTTAGCATGTAAATTTGCTACAGTCAGAGCAAAGGGTTTCCTGATCGATCCAGTCTCACCCAGGGCAAAGAATTAAAAAGTGGTAAATTCCCAGTCTGTAAATCTGGGCAGTTTCCAGAAGCAGCAGAAGAGAAGGGACATGTCAGAGCAGACTGGTGATCTGATAGATCACCTTCCATGTGGTACTGAAACTACTCTGTGGTTTTGGATACAGACGTGGTTCACTGTAATCAATCATGGGTCTTGGACTCTGCACAGCCAGAATGTGACTTACAGTGGTGGAATCCCTGCTGATCCATAACAAAGGAGCAAACCAGTTGAAATCCCACGGAATCAGGGTATCAGGAATCTGGACACTCACTGTCAATAACCTTCTAGTTCCTATGAAGGAATTGAACTAGTTTCTGCTAGCTGAGTCTGCCTTTCTCTTGCAAATGCATCATGAACCTTCCTGTAATTTCCTCATAAAATTGTTCGGTCAAGATTTCCATACAGCTGGCTTAAGTGCATCCTTCCTATTAAATTAATATACGCAAACAAATTGCATTATTGATGCAAGCAAGGGGATAAGAGGTCAATGAAGCAAGGTTAATTAAAGAGAAAGTCTGAACTTGAGCAAGACTTAGCTAAACTGAGACATACTGATTAGCTGAGCTAACAGTTTTAATTATTACAAGACAACCACAAGTTTGCTTTGATATTGAACAGAGACAGTCCTTCAGATCACACTATCACATCTCTCTGTCATTTCCAATCACTTGGGAGATTGCTTAGGCTAAAGCCAACAGAAGCTAACTACAGGTGAGCAGAGGTCCCCAGCCCGATGTGGGCAGAGCTCCTGTCCTTGATGAAATCCAAACAGATGCTCCTGCAGAGCACCCTTCTGTGGAGTAAATAAGTCATAGCCATCTATGTGAAAACTGGCCCCTTGGAGCAGGACAGGAATGGCAGAGTGGCTTAATTCCAGTAGTTATATAGCTAACGCATATTAAAAATAATTTTTAAAAAATGACATCTTCAAGCATCACCCTAGAATTTTAAAGGGGGGGTATACAGTCAGCCCAGATTTGTAAATGGTGTGGAGAAGGGAAAAAAATATAGTGGGATTTTGTTTTTTCTTTTAACCTTGGTACAAACCAGGGTTTGGGCAGTTAGCAGCACCATTTCTGAACAGAGAACACATCCACAAGGCCCTTCTGCCACTATCAGCTTCTCAAGGGAAGGCTACCTCTCCCATCACTTGCACCATGAGACGACCCTGAGTGCAAGCAAATATTTTTGGGTAAAGTTTCAAAATCTGTCTTATCCCAGAGAAACAGGTCACTTCCACCAAAGCTCACAGAAATTTTCTTTACTTAATCTCCCTCCTTTTCAAAGCACTCTTTCCCTCCAAATGCCTGCACATTAGCTCCATTGCACATGTGACACTGCAGATATGCAACTGATAAAGGAGCACCGAGGGGGAAGGGGGCAACAGGACTCTGAGAAAGTTTGTAATCATCTGAGAGGATGTATCTGAGAGTTGATGCTGATGAGATAAGAGACGCAGAGAAATGTACAACCTCTGCACCACACATGCAATTTAATCAAAAAGGAACTGCTTCCAATAAGTTCTTTCAATATCCTAAACAATCTGATAAACAGTGAGACTCAGAGCATAAATACAAAGCAGCTAGAGAAAGGGTGAGACTTTTAATCACGGCAAACTCCAGCATAGGAGCAAAAAAATTCAGGGCAAATGCTGCCTAAGCAGAACAGGAGAGATAGCATCAGATGCAAAGAGCTAACTGAACTTATCCCAGTGTAGCTAAAATAATTAAGTTGAAACTCAGTTCTAGTAGGAGTTAATTCTCCTCCGAGGGAGGCTGCCCTCCAGTGCCAGCTGAGCAGTGTCCACTTTGCACCCTGCCAGCCCCCACTGGTACACAAATCCACCCAGCTCACCACACCCTCTGCATTTCCACAGACTGGACACTGCTTTTCCAAACTTCAGCCCCCTGCTCACCTCTGGAATCTGAGGGCTCTGGAGTTCAAGCCAGAAGCCCCTGCATGGCACAGAGCTGGAAAGAAGGGGGTCCAGCAGCAGAGGCTGGTCCCCATTGCCTGAGTGGATGCCAGAAGGCAGCAAAGACCATGCTTTTGGGGCTGGGGAGTTGAACTACTGCCTCAAGAAAAGGTCCTCCTATCTAAAGCAAGCGTGCTTCAAGCTCACCCTGAAAGTAAAGGTATGGAGCAAACCCAGCAGGACCTCTGTTAACTGGTGATTCATACACAGCAAATAACATTACAAAGAGCTGGGCCCCTTCACCTCTGGAGAAAAGAAGCTCCTGTTACATCCTTCTCTTTTCACCCTTGTTTGTCACTTACTTTCACCCCCAGTCACCGGCAATAACAAAGCCAACATTTCTCTCCACACCTGAGGCTCTTATTAACTCCTCACAGCTCTTCCCTCAGTCCATCAGCTCCTGCTTGAATTTTCCTACTAATCTGCTGGAGCCAGAGGGACAAAGCCACCTGGTGCTCATCTCCATGAGGCTGTTCCACCCTGCCCTGTGGTCAGCTTTGGGTCTTGGCTAGCAGAAGCCCAGAACTGAATGGCCTGCAGGTTGCAGTGATGAGGAGTGATTGCACTTCAATCAGCAGCCAGCCCTGTGAAGATCAGCAGCTTTGATTTCACTTGATAGGAGAAAGAGAGGTGAGAAATATTGTAGCCTTGATCCCAGCTGGTCAGGTAAATTTTTAAAAGATGAAATAGAGCAAAGATTATGTTAGGAAGTAGACTTTTGTGGTTTTTCCCCTTAGACTGAACAGAGTGCTCAGTGATATTGCACATAATATGCTGAAGGCACCTGAACTCGAGTTCACAATCATAACAGGAGGAAACCCAAATGATGCTCTGAGCTGGTACAGAGGACAAGGACTCCACCAGACAAGGAGTTTTTGCAATGAGAAATTGCATTTTAAAGGACATCATTATAGTCACTGCATGAAGATGAGAGGCTGGATCCGCTTCTAACGCTGTGCGGGTGGTCGGTGGAGAGGCTGCCACGTTATCCCCAAAGCATCCCTTGCAAGAGATCGCTCCAGTGGTGCTGTATAGCACGCTAGCAGGTCGACTTTCACACACGTGCCAATGTAGGCACAGAAGCACATGCTCACACTCAAGCTGGATAGCTCATGCGTTACCAGAAACAAAGAGTCACGAGGGTTCCTCATATAGAATTCCAGAGGATTTATTGCAAAACCACAACAAAGAGTTCCATAGACAAAGAGCCCAAACTGTGGGCCGTGACAAACTTATATAGGGGTACAGAACGGAGGCGGGCAGAGAACCAGTAACCAATGGTCTGAGGGTACAGGGGTGGAGAGAAGGCAGGGTAATATAACAACAACCAATGGGGAGAAGGAAGTGGTGGACTGGATTACAACCTTTTAAGGGATAAAAGGGGCATATGGCCAACAGGCCAACCAGACAGACCAAATCTGCATAGAATCACAAAGCCTTATGGGGGAGGCTTCTCACCCTGACTCTGGGGGTGATCTTGAACTTTGGAGCTGGCCCACCAACAGGTTTCTCCTGCACCAGAGCTCCTTTGCCCCTCAGCCATTGCAGCTGCTGGCTCAGACACTGCAACACATTTTTAGTTACATCCCTAAATAACAGCTAACAAAGTGCTTCCACATGATTAGTGACACCAGAGATGAAGAGAGGGTATAATCATGTTCTTGGCATGAGAGGGGAGAGCTGCTCTGCACAGGACAGCGAGGAAGCAGCTATGGACTCCCATGGAATACCAGCCTCATCTCCTCTGAAACTGCCCGATCTCTGCTGCACACTTACCATGAAAAGGTAATTCAAATGCAGGCTGAGTCCTTGTTGGCTTCCCTTGGCTAAGTCAAGAAAGCTAAAACCCACTCACAGGTACTCTTAAAGTTCAGTCACTGCTATTTGTACAGCAGAGCCAGGAACAAAACATCTCAGAGTCAAGAATTCAAGGAGCCTGTCTCAAATCCCCCATGGTGGCAATCACGCTGATCTCAAGCTCATCTTTTTCTGACTGAAAGTTGAATTTAAGAAGTTTACAGCTAATCTGCCTTCTCTCTTCAAAACAACACATTTAGAAATAATAATTCTTTCCTGCATGTGACTTCAGCTTTTTATGTCCATAACTACAAGGCAGAGCCAAGCTTTCTGCAAGGCTGAACTTCTGATATCTAGGCCTACCCTGCACTCAGGCTGCTCTGTCCTAAGAAAAGCTTACTGTTCTGTTTGCTAAAATCCAGGCAGTAAGGGCATCCCTAAATAAAACATTACAACAGAACATTTCTGGTATTCAGTTATTGCAGAGAAAAAGATCTTCAGTCTCAATGTTAGCTGTATGGATGCAGGAGAACAAACAGCTGCTGAAATTAATGATATCCACACCCTTCGCTTCTCGATTTTGGGCTTTTCACAAATAAAAGATCTTCCATTAACAATTTTTAGTCACTTGAACTTGCATCTTTTCATTTTATATATAATTTTTCTTATTGTTACTGTATCCTGAGTTTTTCTGACTAGGGATTCTTTCTACCAGACCATGCTTCACGTCAAATCCTGCTCTGAAAACATGATATACCAAATGTCATAGTACCACACAGGATACCTGTCTAATAGACTTTCACTCCTTTCATCTTCTTTCACGTCAAAACACAAAATATTTCCAGGCACTTTAGAAAGCCAGCATGGTCTCTGCAGCACACCAAGATCAATCTACAATTTTAATGTAGTTTTGTCAAAAAACATTAATGCACCTAATGGCAACATAATGAGGCAAGGCTTAACCCAGCTGCATGAAAATTAAAGCAGATGAATATTATTTCAGAGGATCTGGTCCTTCAGCAAAGCAGTTACTTGCCTGTCTGCATGCCAAATTTGAACCTACAGTTCTCTCTGATATGAAATTCTACTTTCTGATCAAAAAAATCTACATCTGATATGAAGAATTTGAGCCAACTTGATTTGCACTGATAATCTGTGGTTTTCAGGAAGTTGCCATATGGACCATCTATTAGAATCATCAGAAAATCCTGGGATGGGGTAAATCACATAAAAGCCTCTCTGGACTGTGGTTTCTGGTGAAAAGTGCTGAACAGGAAATGTCCCTGCATTTCATTCTTTGCCATTTTCAAAGGTGGGATAAATCCTTCCCACACTGTGCTTGTGTTACTCCACGTCACCTCACTTCCATTCCCTTTCCTTTTATTTCTGCCTTTGTATGTTTTGGAGGCTTCTCAAGTCCTTGATATCCATACCCTGCAGCCTTCCACACTTTATCCCATGTGAGTTCCCCAGAAAGAAGAGTGGGGGTGGGTTTTGCTGTCTTTGCTCTCCTAGGGAGCTTGACTCTCTCCATGTCCAGCACACAGTGAATTGAAAAGCCCAAGCGATGCTGTAAGCCAGGCAAATGCTCTGAGACTCCTGGATCTGTTTGTTTTCCCCCTGCGTCATTTAATTCATGAAAACTGCAGGATTTCACAACAGTCCTTTCAAGCACAATAATGCTGCAGATAGAAAGGCAAACACAAAACAATAAGAGGGAATTTTGTGCACCAGAGGAAAGACACAGAAAAAACAACGCAACACCCTGAAAAAAAGGACAAGTTATAAGCAGCTGAAAAAGCAGGAAAGGAAGTGAAAAATGCTGGTGATGGAAGTGAGAGAGTGCAGCAGAGCAAACACTTGCCAGCTGTGAGATACCACAGGGCAGGGAGGTCAGCACACAGGAGCTGGCTAGTCTGTGCTCAGCAGGTTTCTGTCCTGGCTGTGAAAAAACCTGTTCTTGCCAGAACAGTAAAACTGGCCCAAGAAGCCACCCCTCATGTTGTGTCTGCCCAGGCACCCCAAGGAAGCCACATGCACTTCTGCGCTATCTACCTCAGCAACTCTGCAAAGCGACCAGAGCTCTCCAGTGCCTTCAGCCATCACTTCAGAGAGACTTCCTTGGCACTCCAACCAACAATTAGAATGTCATTTATAAATAACTCATCAATTATCCATTTGCTAAAATAGCAGAGTCAGTTAGACACCTCCTGGGCTGCTGAGTCAGCGAAACTTTCCCAAGTGGATGGGCACAGCGGTGGATAGTTCTTCACATCTTCCATCTTTGTGCCTGTGGGAGTAGGATCCTCATAGTAGAACTGTTTTTATTCTCATCTGTTTGCTTTTCATGTTTAATGTCAGATTCAGGACAAATTTAGTCGAAGTCCTGATGTACAGTAAATGCATTTTTTCTGCTGATAAATTATTAGTTGTCTTACATCCCATGCTGTCTGGTAAACCCAGAGAAAGCTACTTGCCATTCCCCATCCTGAATCCAAGAGCATTTTCTTAATAGTTCTATGCTCAAATGTGTTCAGCAAAGCACAGAGACAGTGTCATTGTTTACCAGTCTGAGAGAATGCCCTTGATCCAGGTCTGCTGCCAGCTGCTGCATGTGCTTCTCTTCGGAAAAATCTGGTTTAATGAATGTAAGGCAGAGTCTCCCACATGAGCCACGGTGCCACCAGCCAGTCCCACCTGCCACCTCGCTCTGGGCATTGCACACACAGAGGCACCAGGTACTAGTAAGATGGGCAGCTGTTTTTTTTCTTATGGAAGACTGGCAATAAATTGACTAGGACATGAACTTTCAGCTGGGTTAACTCTTAGCAATTTCACATTTCTAAGATCATTCCTTTCCTTGCAAAAGCTACAAGCAGGCTAAAAATTCACCTCCTGGTGTCCCTGCTGACTTCCTTGCTTAGGCAAGTCTCTGGAACTGGGTTGAACTTCTGTGCTGTTCGTTCTTGATTCCTTTTGTTCTTTATTAGGAACCTATTCTTCTTTGAAATCTCTTATTTTAAAAACAACAAAATGCTGAAGTTGTGTGAGACTGGGAAAACTTTAATCTGTTCAAGATAACACAAAATGGAAGCTCTGTCCAAGTCAAAACAATAACTCTTAGGTTTGTCTTTTAGGAGCTGATGAGAGACCCCACATCTTCTCATCGCCTCAAAACTGAGATTTAAATCTGGAAAGTGCTGCCTCTAAAATGGTCACATTATTAACTTCTGCACTAAGACTATTTGCTAAACTACAGCTTATTTCCAACAGGCATCTTTTATTAAGGAACTCAACTTGGATAATCACGAACCACCCACTGCGAAATGAATGAAGAGTGTTCTCCAAAGACACAATTACTTTCTCTACCAGTGCTGTGCCTCAACAAAATGGTAATACATCCCTGACTTGGCAAATATGGCTTTGGAAAAGAAATATTATATTTTATTTATTTATTGCAGACAGATGAAATTGTTTGGTAAATTAAAGCAAAGTCTTAAGGAATATTAAATAGTGAACAAACAGACCTAATGGACCAACACTAAAAGCAGTCTTCCAAACTGCCAGCACCAGCTGCAAACTTAGTTTCATTCAGAAGAAACCAAGTTAGCAAAAATATGAAAAAGGCTACACTCTTCCCTCTTTCCAAACAACACTTAACTCTTAGTAAGTAAAAGGTAGAAGCACGTTAAAAGATTGTTGATAGCATCTCTTCCTTACCACTGATAAGAAAAAATAGCCTGGTTTGCTGTCATTTCTTTATGAAGCTTTTGAATTCTGGCAGACAGATCTGCAGGATGAGTTTGCTCTGTTCTACAGAATTCATCACTGTAGTGTTGGCCAGGTTAGGTGGCCCTGAGGTGAGCACAGCTGGGCACAGCTAAACCTCATCCCAGGTTTCCTTCCAGGCTTGGAAACATCTTCACACAAAACATGGATAATGAGTGCTTCCAGCCTCCCCTCTAGGCCAGGATCTCCTGTCCTGGGGATCCTGCACTTGGCACCAACTGAGAGACTCTGGTGGGGGAATTTGATGAGAAAACTTCACTGCAAAGCAGCAAACACTGTGTGAGTTTGAAAAACTCATCTTTATGCGTGGGGAGAGATTTGAGGAGATGCCCAGGTGCTCCTGCAGTTGCTAGAGAATGAATATCCAGAGCAGACAGTTGAGTAAAATGTTGTGAAAAAAATCAAGAAAAATAACTTTTTTTCTTGTTTGGCCTGGAAAGAAATGGATGCACTTCTCTGCACTCTGCTGCCAAGGAAGGTTGACTCTGGGTGCAACTCGCACAAGGCAGCAATATAAAAAATCTGCACATTTGTCAGCTCTGAACATGTATAGGACTCCCAGTAGAGCCTAATTTCACCCTATCTGGCACAAGTTTACATCTGCCAAGCTTTGCTCACAGAACAGCAGAAACAGGGATGAAATTTTTAGAGATTGTATGATGTAGATATTTCAAACCAGGTACTGAAAAACTCCCAAATAAAATATTTTATTTGTCATGTATAAAAGCTAGGCTCTTATTTCCACTCCCTGTGAGCTTTGCCTACCTCCTGTGCTAGCAGGGCACTCTCTGGCAGCAGATCTTTGCCAGTACTGGGAGCTGTGCTGGAGCAACTCGACCCCTGAGCCTTGCGAGCCACAGCAGAGGGCGGAGAGATTTGCATTTGGACTCGCAACACAGAGAAGTATTTTTGAAAAGCTGCTTGACTGAACCATGAAACTTTCTTTTCTTCTTTTGTAAGCATGTGATAGTCTTAAAAGAATAGTCAAACCCCATAAAATTTATTTTGTGTATCTAAGTGATGCACTGGGACATAGCACGCTCTCTTAACAACGCCGTGATCAGATCCAGAGAACACTGACATCAGCCAATATTCTTAGCTAGGAAACAAAAGATCCTGTCCCCAACTCACATGGTTTAGTCTTTTCTCTACTTTCAGGGAGGTTATGGATGGAGCTGTACCTTTTTTTAATTCGACTGGATGTGATGAGGTCCTATTTTTTAGTGATTGGACCACTGCATTTTGAAAGGCAGATTTTTTCTCTATTTTTGCCACTGATAAAACATTGTTATGTTGCTTGTAGGAATTACGGTTTTTATCTTCCTGTCAACAAAATATGCATGCAAATAGACTTAGATTATTTATAGAGCAACATCAAATTAAACTGCTTGTATAATGACTTAAAACTGGTTATCGGCATCCTGCATAATATCTGTTTAAACACACTACTTGCAACAAGTGTTGCTAATCAAAGGAGGAAACAAAAACACAGTGTCACTAATTTTATGCATCTCATAGAGTACTGTTCCACTCTCAGCAATGCAGTGCAGGAGAGGGATGCTGTTTTTACCAACATGTGCTCTTCAGCTTCTACACAGCCCTTTGAAGAGTCTTGTATAGGCCAAATTTCAGAATTTAGGGCTCAGACACATTTGAAAATCTGATGTAGACTTTCAGGCTCATTCTCTTGCTCCTGCCATGAGGTACAGAAGTCTTGTATGGAGGCTGGGAGCTGCAGAAGCAGGATCTATACAGACATATCCTTTCTAGAAGCTTTATCCAGCTTTGGGATGGGAGGTCCAGGACAACTGGGATTATTCAGTCACACCATGGAGCATTTTAAACACCCACAAACCATGTGGGGCATGGGAGGGTAGATGGGCAAAGGCTACCTGCCAGAGTCTGGGACAGCCACCTCCTGGCCCATCTGAGCCAGCCAAGGAGCAGCAACAGGTCTGTGTGTCTGGGACATCCTGGGAGGTGGTTCTCTCTTCACATCCATTATCTCTTGTTGCCTACACCACCTGTCCCACCAGCCAGTGTGGTTCCTCAGCATTGCATTTGGCAGAGCAGGGCTGGTTTGCAGCACCTTCATTGCCCCGCAGAGCCTGGCATTAGGCTGCTTTCCCAAGCCTCACATTTTGGGCTGCTCTTCCCAGCTCAGCCTCATTTGCTCGCATTAACTGAAAGCTATTAAAATCACCAAGTGCTTCAGAAATGGCTTTTGTCAGTAATAAAGCTGCATTCTGGCTGCCTTCCCTCTGGCCAGGGCTACAGTGCAAGCTGCAAGGAGCCTTGCCCTGACACCATGAAAGCCACCTCTATTCCTGTCCAAACTTCCCTCTGCAAACACAGCGGTCACTTAAAAACCACAGCAACAAAACAAAACAAAGACTTGCACCCACTGCCTGAGCAGATGGGAGCTGCACGTGTGGTGCACCAGGCACACAGACTCCAAGCAAGGAGAAGCTGCCCAGTGCTTGTAGGGCAGTCCTCATCACACTGGATCATGTGAGAATCTGACAGGAAATAAATTGGAGCTTCAGTCAACCATTTAGAAGTGTTAGAAATTCCCCACTGCAGGTCATTTAATTTGGTAAGAAAAGAAATATAGAGGTGGAATATTTTTCTCCTGCCTCCCTGTCTATTTTTTCCTCTTGGACTCACTCTGGTGGTGATGGAGTTGCTGATGTAATTGTGGTGACTCCAGTCCTCACAGAAGGAGGAAATGACCTCTTTTTCTATGAACTCCTGTTTTTCCTGAACAGTTTAATGGTACTGGGTCTAGAGTGTTGCCATTTACTTGTAGAAGAAAGTGGCAAATTCTTCCCTTTTTCATCTGTTCTTCTTCACAACTACAGCTCCGGTTTGTGTCACTCCTGTACTCAAAACATTGCTCCAGTTGAAGGGTAGATGATCTCTTGTAAAACCAATGCCTGTGGCCAGTGTGGATTAGGCAGGGCAGGGAGGTGAGGGGGAGCAGAGCCCTCCTGTCCTCCTAAGGTCTTCTTCTGTCTTCACCTCATGCGTGTTCCTGCTGGAATGAGGAGGAAGAAACCATCGTTCATTTCCAAAACTCTCATTGAAAGAGAAGAGCAGTGAGAAACTGAAGAATTTTTTTCCGTCAAAAGGGAAAAGACCAAGGGAAGGAAAAATAGAGGTGCTTAGTGGATCCTACACGAACTCAGTTTTGCACCCTCAGAGCCTGCCTTCTGTTCAGAGCAAATTTGCTTTCTCAACATTTCCCAACAAGATTATGGATTCATTGAACTTAAAAAGTGATTAATCAGCACAGTGCTGGCCATCAGCAAAGGCAGGAGCAGTTCCGATGGCATTTCCTGACTGACAGCCTCCCCTGAAACCCACCTAGGTGCCCTGCTGCTTCTCACCATCCTCGTGGATAGGTGAGAGTATCACTAATAATACCTTGGTTCCTTGGGTATGTAACAGATGATCTGTCTCCAACAGCTACAAGATTTCACCTGCAGGTGTAAAATAAACCAAGGTCAAACTCCTCTATTTGAGACAAGAGGTATTGATTGACAGCCTAGATGCTAAATAGGCTTAAAAAAAGAGATTGTAACACTAAACCCACAGCAATGGGAAAATCTTTGAGCTCTGAGGGTAGGTTTTACAAATCCTGCTGAAACTTGTGGGCAGAATGTTGGCACAGGAAGGCTTCCTTGAGTCAAATTATCGTATTTCTCTGAAGGTGTAAATGACCTGCTCTGTACCCGTGTGTTGCAACAACATGGGGTGGGTGTGATCTTGGAAAAATCCCTATACCCAAGGAGGTACTGTGATGTCTGAGCCAGAGGACCCAGGTCCCTGCAGCCCTGCAGCTGGAGGTGGCCCAGGTGGCAACACTGGCCTGGAAAACAAATCAGCCCTGTGAGAGGGCTGGGGAGCCTCTCACCTCTTGTGCTCTTGCTTGAGCCTCACAGCAATGTGAGACCTGTGCTTCCTGGAAACCATGGCAACCAGAGATTTACTTTAAAAATAAAGAAGTGCTGGGTTTCTGGCAGAAGATACAGCAGCTTCTGCAAGGTGTGAGCGTGCTGTCTTCCTGTGTCCCTCATCAAACCTGGGCCAGATTCAGACTCTGCCCAGCTGCAGAGCAGTAACTTGGTATTGAAAAGGCTGCGGGAAGAAGCAATATCTGCTGGTGTTCAAAGGTAAATAAACATCCATTTGGCTAGATCCTGAGCTTCCTACTTAGAAAGATGGATGATGGAAAAAATATGGTCAAACAAGGACTGTAAAGCCCGACTGGATAGAAATTCAGGCCCCACTTTCTCCTCCCTATTTGACAGCTTTCACCTCTTTACTGAACCATAATATTAATAAACAATGTATTGTGTTTTCTCACATTCATGGGCTTTTCACTGATATGCTGACATGCAGTTTCTCATCCTTTTTTAATATAAAGTCTGAGCACAGCATTGGGACTCTCCCTAGAGTTAGAGCTGACAGCTTGGATTTCCCACTCATCACAGCTAAAGGCATTAATAAAAGCTATTTTGCTCATATGCCTTAAGTTGAATCTGGGCTTAATGGCTTTTTTTTTTCTGCCACAAGAAGGAAAAAAATTTTAAACAGTATATTCCGAAACTGCTTAAGTCTTAAACAAACAACTGAATATGAAAAGCCAAAGGAGAAAGTTTTTACTAAAATGCACTCAGGCCTCTCAGCAGAACTTGAGACATGTGGAAATGCAACAAAGGAGTTTTCTCTGGAGCAGACTATTGTGGAACTTGCAAATTGTACTGAAACACTGAATTACTGCATTGTTAGAAGCACTTAACACACAAAACGGAGCAGAAACAGGTTTCTTTGCTCTCTTTGTGGGCAGTAGGGAGCTTTTAGATCAATTGTTATGTAAATCTACCTCTAGATTCCACCTAGGTTAAAAGCCAGTCACTTAAAATCAGAGTCTTTAAAGTAGTCATTGCATGAAACTTAATTTTCCATAGATGTCAAGATGTGGTTTTGCATTTTAAAATGCAGCTGGGAGCCCCATTCCCCTTTCACAATAGATCTGGGGGACAAATACATAGCTCAAGTGCACCAGAGAACTGAGCTTACCCTGAGCTGGCCACCCCAGCCAGGTCCACCAGAAAATCCCACCTAGAATAAGGGCTGGTGTTCTGCATGGATGTCACCTGTGTAAGAGCAAAGCTTTTGGCAGGTTGACATGGGTACACTGAGATGTGTCAGAGCAATGGATTAGGCATGACCTCGGGACATCATTCCTGGTTTTGTGGCAAGGCGTTAGCTCAGAGCAGTACCCCAGACCAGAGGCCAGAAACAGCTGGCTGCTACAGCGAAGCAGACAGCCATGACTTCTCAAATTTGATGGCAGTCACCTAGCCACTTCATCTGCCAGCTCCCTCAGGACCCATGGATGCATCTCATCATGTCCCATGGACTTGTGCACCTTTCGTTTCCTCAGATGTTCTTGAACCTGATCTTCTACACTGGGTAGTTCTTCCTTCTCCCAGTCCCTCCCTTTGCCTTCTGTGGCTTGGGCAGTGTGACTGGAGCACTTGCTCGTGAGGCAAAAAGTCATTGAGTACCTCAGCCTTCTCCATATCCCATATACCACATAAACTTCCTCTTTTTTAAGGCACTTGGTCTAAAATGAAACATCAAACACTTCACAGTTCAAAACTGCACAGGTTTGCACTTCTTAGCAGGGGAGTTTACATGAACTTCTGTTTCCAACTCCCTTGTCTCAGACCACAAGCAATTACTTGTTCCTTCACCTCTCCAGAACAAAGCCAATGTTTCTGTAAGACCAGAGCTGTAAAACTGCTCCTGGGTTTATAGAACCAGACAATCATCACACAGCTGATCTAAACACATAATTTTACATCAGGCAGACGGGTTTCCCTGTCAGCAACACAACTTCCCAGCCATTATGCAAGTGAGTAGGTAAAATGTGCAAGGATGTTGTTAGTCAGGACACAAAATGTGTGTGACAAACAGCACACACAGTGCTGACCCCTTCCCTGAGGGAACTGGGTTTGCCTGGCTGCAAACACAGCTCATCCTGTGCTCAGTGAAACCTGAGTGAAGAACAGCAACACCCAGCAAATACCACGAACTGGCAAGCACCAACATTGCCCCTACCTCGTAACATGCAGGGGATCAGTGCTGGGGACTTGTGGACACCGATCACAGCCTCGGAGCTGCTGTATGACACAGCACACACTACAGAGAGCAGTGGGATGGCAGGCATAGTGGAGGATAATAGCTGTGGAGTGAGAAATCATAACAGCTCAGCCTACGCAGAGGTTAGATTCCAGGAGTGTTGTGGTTTGTGGTTTTCCTTGCAGTGGTGTGGCAAGGCACAGCCTTCCAGAAGAGCGCAGAGGGAGTCTCTTGGGGACAGCAGCTATGCCGCATCCCGTAGCCTCTTCCAGGCTGCCCCTCGCATACTCCGGCTAGCTGAAGCTCCACAACATGGTGACGACAAAGGAGGCGAGAAAGGCTCTCCGCATGGAGACTGCAGCAGATCTTTATTTCATGGTGGCTCCCAGAAGCCTAGAGCCAGCACATGTGCTGGCTCCCAAAGGCAGAGAGCCAGCACATGGCATGGTTCCCCCAAAGAGGCTGGTACCTCAAAGCAGAGCAGAGAGCACATAGCATGCAGCATAAGGTTTATCTGGGGAAGAGGGGGGCGGAGAGACCACATGGGCCAATGGTCTCAGAGCACAGGGGTGGTAGATGGGCGGAGTTGGGGTAAAGGAACAAATAGGAAAACCTGAGGGAGTGGTTAGGACTAGGTGCCTAGTCCTAGGGGAAGGGTGGACGCGTGTGGAAAGGGCAGGCAATTTAGTAAGAACAGGAGTGAAGAAATACAGCACCACAACTGGTGGAGAGCCATTATCTCAGCTCTGATGTCTGGGTCAGAACTCCTATGCCTGTTTTATTGGTTAAGTACATGGCTTTATTGCTGTTTATAGAAGTATGCCTGCATTCTGAGCAGCAAGGGAGCACATGAGCAGGGAAGCACTGAGCTTGCACCAGCTGCTGTATGAGAGCATCCAGACCCCAACCCAGCCTCAGTGAGAAGACTGGTAAGCACATAAGGGAGGCTGCCTCAAATCTCAGATCCCTGGCTGATGTGTACAAGCAACTCAAAACACATCTCCTTTATGAAAACATTCTTAACAGGGAAGAGGGAATCAGATGAAGAGGAGGCAAAGCCATCTGTTCTCTGTACCACACTTGGGCTGTTTCCTCTATCTCC
Source organism: Rhagologus leucostigma (assembly GCA_013397725.1). Taxonomy (NCBI): domain Eukaryota; kingdom Metazoa; phylum Chordata; class Aves; order Passeriformes; genus Rhagologus; species Rhagologus leucostigma. The sequence goes on along the minus strand of VZTD01003140.1, from coordinate 7,006 downwards.
CTTCCAGATTTGTGAATATTTCTGCATTCAGCTGCTTTCTACAGTAAACATCACCACTCATTAGTGATACCCTTTCTGGTACACTCCTAGGGGAACCCTACAGGGGCTGGGCACTGCAGCAGGGTCTTAGGCAGAGTTCAGCAGCATCTCCAGGTGTCTGGGTGATGGGGGACCCCTTCCCAGCATCCCAAACCTCAGGCCTTAAACCTCATTCATCCTATGTCCTCAGGTCTTTTTAGAGCACATAAACAGGTGATGCCTATGCCAGTCCACACTTGCGCTTATGTCCTCTCAGAGCAGTGCTGCTCCCAGGGGTGCAATTTCCCCATCTTGAAAAGGTATGCCATGGCACTGACTGCCTTTGTGATGTGCTTTGGAAGCTGCTGAGGAAGGCATTGTTATTATTTTTCCTCTCTGACTAATTACAGCAAAACAAAATATTTCGGCTCAAGCTGCTCTGCTGAACACTCTGTCCTAGTTCTTCCAAAAGAAGAGCATCCGTAAGGTAGTCACTGTACATTAAGAACTTCTCAAAAAGAAGGCCAGTGTCCCACCTGATGAACGTTGCAGAGTCCATGTGTTGTAGGAAGTCTGGAGGGTGATGAACCACAGTGACTGCCTGTACTGGTAGGTTGGGCAGAGGAAGGATGTGACATTCCACTGACCCCACAGCCAGCTGTTCCCAGCCCTGTCACCCCATGGGCAGGTGGAAGCAACAGGGACTGCAACTCTCACGCATGGTGGCTGTGCTGCTGCTGCCCTGGGAGCCTCAGAGCAGTTGGGCTCTCACAGCCTGGCTTCTGGGAGGATGGCACCATCTGCTGCAGAGCACCTGGGTCAGAGTCTGAGTTTGGCCCAGAGCAAAGGGCACTGGAAGGGAATCAGCTGCCTTTGGGGAGCTGTATGTTGACAGGACATCTGTGTCCTCCCAGCAGCAGGAGACATCTGGCTGTCACCCATGGAAGTCCACAGACACCTGGACTTCAACCTGAAATAAGCTCAAAATCTCTCCCTGGTGCATTTAGCAAAGGCAACAAGAGGCAAGTAGATTAAAAAGTCCTTAAACCCTAACCATGAGATGCCAGAGAGGTTGTATGTCTCAGTTTGAAAGACAGGTGTCTGCCAAGGAAGGTGGGAACTTCTCTTGGAATGGAAAAAAAATATGACCCCTTCCATCCAAATTATTATAACCTTGAAATTAAGGAGCTTTCAGGCAAAGATATGGGATAGTATGTATATGTATAACACGGCAAACAAACAACAACACCGGCAGCAACCACAAACAGAACCAGAAGCCAGTGCAGCCTTCTCTCGGCTGTCAGGCCCTTTCCCCCTTGGGGCAGTTCCGCTCACGGCCGGCAGGGGCGCTGGTGGCCCCGGGCCGGGCAGGGCGGGTGCGATGGTTCCCCCGCGCCTGCAGGGGGCGCTGTGGCGCGAGCTCGGCCGCCTCTCCCTCACATGGTAATAGCGGGCTGGATGGCGAAATGGGCTATATCAGGAACCTCAGAGCAGCAGCTGGGACTCCAGGGATGAGCAAACTCCGGAGTAGCAAGGGAAATGTATCAGAAACTCTGCAGCTGTAGCAGGAGCCATGGGGTGTCCGGCAGGCAGGGACTGTGGAGTTACAGTGTAGCAAAAAACCCAGAGCAGTGGCATAGAAGCGGTGGGGCTGGGCAGCAGCAGCCTGGCTCTCGAACAGGGCAAGGAGAGGCTCCCTTGGAGGGGCTCGGGGCTCAGGGTTCCAGGTTTTCCCTGAGGCACCCGCGTAGATGGTGAGGGTCCTTTCTAGTGAGGTAGGGTGTTAATAAGGTCCCAGTGCAACAACCGCTCTTATGAGCAGAGCTTCACTCACGGTAGAAGACAGCAGGAAATGGAGCCTCGCAGTGGTGGCGAATTCTCCCCACAGCAATCACAGTCTGTCTCCTCTCCGATGTGGAGAGCAAGAGATGGCAAGAAGCTGCACCCCACCCCTTCTCCTCAACCCAAATCTCATGGAATCTCTGCCCCTCCTGAGAGAGTGCCCCTCAGCTACAATAGTGCAGCCAGCTGCACTTCTTCCCCTTCTCCTTGGCTATATCTTTTGTCTCTCCTAAGTAGCCGTCATTATTGTCTCTTAGCAACAAATGGGAAAAAATTCCCTGAGAGAAAGAAACAAAAGGCAAAATCCTAACCCCCAGCACTGTGGGAGTCGGTACATAGGATACTGCAGCTCTTTGCCCATTTTTGCAGAGTTTCACTGTGCAGTCCTTGGCAGTCCTACAGCATCCCACTGGATATGTATGTGCTCACACCACAGTGGGTGCCCAGCAGTGCCCAGCTCACAGCATCCCCTGTGCCACCTGCGCAGGGGCTCCCAGGAAAAGAAAAAAAGAAATGAGTGGGAAAGAACAACATACAATAGCTGTATTTTTGCTTTGCATTAATGCTTGTTTGTCAAGTAAAATTGCCCTCTCCTGGGGCTTAGAGTCTTGAAGTATTGGGATATTTAACTGCCTGCCTTTCATGGTTTTCTTCTGCCTCTTAGCACAGCTTGGGACCTGGAGATTAGTCTGGAGATTCTGGAGACTGGTCCATTCTGGAGATTAGTCCATTCCCCCTGCAGCAACGTTGCTTTAATGACGTCTTTACAGCCATAGTGGATGTCCTTGGTACAGATTATAGCCCTGCTGGTAGAAATTTGTTGCAGGACAATGTTTAGACTGATAAAATTCCTTGTGGGGGACGAGGAGTTCAGTGCAAAAGGGTGCAATTCATAGAGCTCCATGTGAGCTGTGCTTGTGTTCACACATTCTTCATATAGAGAAAAATGAACCATTACGAATAATTGTAATTCATTGGGCTATTTTGGTTCCCATTTCATTTAGAAAAAGTCACAGGACCATACGTCATCTGTTAGATGTGTATTACAGACCAGCATGAAAATCCCTCCATGTTCTGGTGCAGTTTCACCAGCAGTTTCCGATAACTCTGTGTGGATGCTGAAGTCTTGGTCGCGGGGAGATTTTCCAGCTTTCTGCCAGCGTCCGTGTGAAAGTCCTTGCTTTCACACGGACGCTGGCCGAAAACAGAGGTTTTTGTAAAGCAATCCCTTTATCTTGCAGGTGCAAGATTGTTATGCAGTATTGTTGTGATACTGACTGGAGAAATATTTTGAAATGGGTGTTGTAGGGTTTAACCAATCATTCAAAGAGGTGGATGGTCAAGGACCAATAACTTTATGTCATTCAAGCGGACTAAGATATATAAACGAGTCTGTAAATTAATAAAGAATCCCATTCCATTCCATTTCTTCCTGGATCGAGCCTATGTCGTTTCTTGCCGTCCCCGGTACAACAGTGACTTCTGGTGACCCCCAGTGTGTCCTACAACCGCACGAGACACAACTGAACTATTACCTCTAAAGATGGACCAAATCAGCCCGTGCGTTTCTAGGGAGGTACGTGCTCCCCGCCCAGGGATACAGGGAAGGGATCAGCCACAGCAGTAGTTCTGGCTATGGGGATGGATCCCTAGTCAAGGCACCACGGTATTAGACAAAAATTGAAAAGATGGGACTTAAGAATTTGAAAGACAGTGCAGTACTCTCTATCTGGAAAAATGTATTAACGCTCATGGGAGCTACAATATCTGATGACTCTCTGTGTGCTTTATTACAATGGGCAGCAGAACACGAGTTCTCAGCAGACCCTGACACTGCGTTCGGCCTAGAGGCTTGGCAACAGTTGGGAAACAGGCTACTTTATGAGATCGCGTACGGAGGCAAGGACGTAGTCGGTTTGGTCCACACCTGGAGTTCTTTATTTGACATATTACAACAGTTTAAAGCAGGAGGAGAAGGAAAAGAATTACCCAGTTCGGA
>VZTD01003139.1:838792-848879 GCA_013397725.1 Rhagologus leucostigma | reverse complement strand
CAGCAGGGAATGGGCACTATAAGGAATGGGCAGTGCAGAGAGTGGGCAGTGCAGGGAATGGGCACTACAGGGTTTGGGATGCAGCAGGGAATGGGCACTACACGAAATGGGCACTGCAAGGAATGGGATCCCTTGTGGGATGCTGAGCTCGCCCGGATGCTCTCGTGAGGGATTTGGGTGCCTGGGAAACAGCAGGGGAATAGGGTGGGAGGCAAGGAATGGGCACTGCAGGGGGATGGGCACTGCAGGGTTTCGGATATGGCAGGGAATGGGGAACTACAGGAAATGGACACTGCAGGGAATGGACACTGAGAGTTTGGGCACTGCAGGGAATGGACACTGCAGGGAATGGACACTGAGAGTTTGGGCACTGCAGGGATGGACACTGAGAGTTTGGGCACTGCAGGGACGGGCACTGCACAGGATGGGTGCAGTGTAGGCAGACGGGTGTGCTGTGGGAGGGTTGGGTGCCTCGAGGGCAGATCCCAGGAAGGTTGGGTGCCCAGGGGATGGGTGCCCAGGGGATGGGTGCCCGTCGCCACTCACCGCCATGCTGTGTGACAGCTGCTCGGCCGTCAGGCTCAGGGTGTAGTGCTGGGCCTCCAGCCGCCGGCACTGCGTCTGCAGCACCTGGCGCTCCAGGTTTTGTTCTGCAACATCCAAAGGACAGGGGCTGAGCGCCGGCTCCTCCGGCTCCCTGCACCACCCACGGAGGGTGCCAGCCCTGCTCGAGGCTCTGCCCGGCCAGCAGTGATCGCCTCCAGCATCCCAGAGCACCCCCAGCCCCTGCATTCCATGTGGGGAACCTCCAGGTCGCACTGGGAGGGTGTTGGGCAGACATGAACACTCCAATTTTTCATGCAAGCATCAATTTTTGCAAAAACAACAACAGTGCCTGCTGCTTTCACGCTGTTCCTGCAGTGCTGGAGATCCCCCAGTGCTTCCCCAGCCCATCCCAGCAGGAACCAGTGATACCCTCCAGGGGAAAATAAAGCACAAAGTGGCATTTTGCCCTCCCTGCCCAACCCCCTGCACCCCCCTCACCTTCTATATGTTCCTGGTAAGCTTCAAAAATTGCCTCGATCCCTTGCCACTTGGGCCTGGGGTAATCTTCCTCCTCTTCCTCCTCCTCCTCCTCCTCCTCCTCTTCGTCCTCGGAGGCGGAGTCCCGGGGCAGGGGGGGCAGTGGCCGGAGCAGCCCCTCGGCCGTGCCGTTGTGCGGGGGCCCGGCCAGGCGGGTGGACGCCTGCAGCTCGGGGATGTTGTAGTGGATGGAGGTGTCCAGTTTGTGGTTCTGCTCCGCCGTCAGCGCCGCCGTCCCCCCTGCAGGCAGCCACAGTCAGCCCCCGCCCGCTCCCCGCGGCCCCTCAAGGCATTAATTCCACCCTGCACGCACGTTCTGGGGGGGGGTTACAGCATCTTCTGTGGGTTTTTGTCACTCCGTGTGCGCTGGAGTAGTTTTATTTATCTCACATCACTGAACTGAATGAGTTTGGAGGCTTTGGAGCTGTGTTATCCCTAATTCTGAGCTTCAGCAATGAGCTCACGGGATGCCCCAGCAACGAGATTGCCACTGCCAAACCCCAGTGGGAGGACAAGGGGGTGAGATCCCAGTACCCAGCCAGCTTCCTGCATCCCTGCTTGTTTATCTGGACATCAGGGAGAATTTCTTCACTGAAAGGGTTGTTAAACACAGGAAGGAGCTGCTCAGGGAGGTGGTGCAGTTCCCATCCCTGGAGGAAGTCAGGAATGGCTGGATGTGGCTCTGGTCTGGGTGACAAGGTGGGGATCGGTCACAGGTTGGACTTGACCTTGTGGAAGTCTTTTAGGTGGGCAGCGATTCTGGGATTCTGGGATTTGTGTTTCTGGGGTGCTGTGTCCCTCCTCACAGCATGAGCTGGGAAATGCTCGTTAGGCCTTGGCCTTGATGAGCAGCACCTGGACTCAGCTCCTCTGGAGCTTATCACAAACCCTGTCTGCTCCCAGGCACTGCTGCTGTCTAACGAGCTCCTGTTTCATAAAGAACAGCCTTGGAAATGTAATTTTCCTGGCCTGAACAACCCAGGTGGGATCACCATTCTGTTATCAAACTTCCACAGAAAGTCACCCACCTCAACTGGGGCCAGGATGGAAAACTGCTGTGACTAAAGCCCTACCAACTCCCTGAGTGAGACCCCAGGAGCTCTCCTGGACCACAGTGGGCTGGGACCAGCAAATTCCCCCTGAGTGGGGCCTCTCAGAGCCAGGGAATTCTCACATTTCCTGCACTCGGAGGATCCCTGAACCACAGCAGATCCTGGGCTGATCCCCTCACTCCTCAGGGCTCAACACTTGACTCATTAAGAAGACGCAAAGGCATCCAAAGCGAGCATTTCACTGAATTCCAGGGGAATTTTTCACAGGTGCCTTGCACAGACTCCTCATGTCCATTTGTGGGTGTGAGGGTGAACCTGCCATAGCAAATATCCCGGGAATCTTACTCTCCTGGATTCTTAAGTACTTTAGATTCTAAGTTAGGCCTGTAAGGAAGTTACTGTTGTGTGGTATAGTAAATTCTATATAAATCCCTTTCTAAATTGTTTAACTTACCAATTAAGTTCAAGTTAAGTTTAAATGCTGTTGAGTTTTAAAGCTGTTAAGTTAAGTCTAAGTTAAGTGCTGCTGGGCCTTTAAACATAACCTGTTGATCAAGTCCAGGCTCAGTTTAGCACAGGGGTCTGTTCTGAACTTGTGACTCAACACGACGGTTTTCCACATTCCTTTTTGTCTTCACCCTTTCCTATCCTTTTGTTACCCCCTCCTCCAGCCCCCACACCGATTATTTGGGGTTTATTTATCGACTTCGGATTTTTGTTTGCTTCTCCTCGGAGCGCTTCAACCACCCCATAAACGGGAGAGAGAACCTTGCCGACGAACTTATTGGTGATACTGGTTTTTACACTGAGCCTTGGCTTCGCCCATGCTTTTGCTGGTGATTCTTTAAGTGACTTTAAAACACGAATTCCCAACAAACTCCCGTTACCTTTGTGCTTCTGCAGCGCCTTCTGCGTGGACTGCAGCACCGACTCGTGGAACTGGTGGGCGAACTCCTCGGCAATGAAGGGTTCCCAGGGCTTGCTCTTGCCGTTCATGCTGTGGGACAGCGGCACCGGGATGTCCTTGGGGAGGGGACCCCTGACGTAGCTGAGGATGCTCAGAGCCTTCTTCCCGGGGTGCCCGTCGCTCAGCCGGGGCTTCTCCGGCGCCGTGCTCGACTCCTTGGGCCTCGGTGGCTCCTGGGGTCTCAGCTGGTCAAACCTGGAGGCTTCCGCCGCCTTCGGCACCTCCAGCACGGACACGGCAATGCCCACGGGCTTATCCAGGTCCAGCAGGAGCGGCGGCACCGGCGGCTCTTTGGGAGGAGGGGGAGCAGTTGGATACAGCCAGGACGAGGCAAAGCCGTGCCCCCCATCCCGAGACCCAGGGAAGGACCTGGGGCGCTTACCAGTGCTGGGGGCACCGGGGCTGTCCCGCGGGGAGCTCTTCACCACCACGGCGGCCGGCGTGGTCTTCTGCTTCATGGCCTGGAGCATCTCCACCAGCTTCTCCTTGTCTGCGGCATGGGAAGCTGAGGTTTAGTGTAGCCTCTGCTCAGCAGAGCGAGCTCAGGGCCCCAAGCAGGACCCCCCCGAAGCGCTCCCGAAGCCGAGCGTGCGCGGGCCATGGCTGTTACCTTTCCTCTTCTCGGCGCTGATGTGCGTGAGGTTGAAGATGGTGAGGAAGCGCTTCTTCTCCTCGAAGTTGGGGCTGTTGTTCATCTCGTCGGGGCTGTAGCGGGTGGAGAGCGGGAGGCGCGGGGAGGGCGTGCGGCGCTTGTTCTGCACCGTGGGCGGAGAGGGGCTCCGCTCCCGCAGCATCCGCCGGCGCTTGCGCCGCTTCTGGCTCAGCAGTTCCTCCTTCTGCTGCTGCGTGGTGAGGCCGAAGAGCTGCAGGAACTCCAGCTTCTGGGGCGACCAAGGGGAGAGCAGAGCAGGGTCATCCCCCATCCTGGTCTTCATCCCCATCCTCATCCCCGTGTCCATCATCATCCTCATCTTCATTCCTGTTCCCATCCTCATCCCCATCCTCATTCCTGTTGCAATCCCCATCTCCATTCCTATCTCCATCCCCATTCTCATCCCCATTCCCCTCCTCCTCATCTTCATTACTGTTCCCATCCCCATCCTCATCCTCATCCCGCCCCCATTCCCATTCCAACCCCCATCCCCATTTCCATCGCCATCTCCATTCCCATCCTCACCATCCCCATTCCTCACGCCCCAGTGCCTCTGCAGATGTCTGGGGATGGTGGCTGTTCTGGGCACTGGGAAGTGGTGCAAAGGAGGGGCTGCTCCCCCAGGGGACAGCAGGGGACAGGGAGGGGACAGGGAGTGCCATCAGTACCTCAGAGGACGTGTCCAGCTTCAGCGGGGGCTGCTCGGCCACGCAGCGGAGATGGGCCCGCACCTCCTCCTCGTCGCTGTCGTCACAGGAGTCATCCAGGTCGTAGTAGTACCCTGGGGATGGGGAGAGGCTGGCGTGAGGCTGGGGACACCTTGGGGACCTGCTGGGACCCCGGGGAATCTTCTGGGACACAGGGGAACCTCGCTGGGGATGGGAGTGCAGCAGGGTGGGATGCCACAGAGGAGCGATGGGGATCCAAAGTGGGGCCCAGCAGGGTGGGGGTACAACCCAATGGAGCCCTGTCCCCTCTCCACCAGCTGTGGGACCTCAGAAGGCATCGCCCATCCCTGTGTATCCTCCTGGCATCGCACTGGGATGGGTGGCGGGGGGTCAAGCGGGCACAGCCTGGGGAGGCTGTGGCTGAGCCCCCATCCCAAAGGAGTGGGGACAGCAATTCCAGCCCCCTCCAAGCTCTCCGTCTCCTCCTCACCGCTGTTCTCATCCCCACTCCAGCAGCCCCATCAATATTTAAAACCCTCTTATTAGCTCCAGTTCATCATTTATTAATCGGGCATGTCTGGAGTGCAGGGTTTACCAAACCGCTCGGATGCGGGAACGTCGGCATCCCCGGGAGACCCCCGGCCAGGTCCCGGTGCCGAGGGGGAGATCCCCGGTCCCTCACCTTTCTCGCGGGCCTCCCGCCGCCGGCGCTCCTCCAGGTCCAGCTTGCTGACCAGCCTGCGGTGCTGCTGCACGAACTCGTCGTAGATGTACATGGGGTCCTGGGCGCGGGGCTGGGGGGGCCGGTAGGGCGAGCTGGGCTTGGCGGCCTCGGGGAACGGGGTGGCCGGGGCTCTCTGCTGGCTCAGGATGCTCTGAGTGGACTTTTCCAGCTCAGCTAGGAAGGGGGTGTGGGCGAAGGCCCCGTGCTCCGGGGCGCCGGGCTCCCGTCCCGGGGGGTATTTCTCCAGAGTGTCCCTCTTCCTCGGCCCCTCCTCCAGCTTCTCCGGGCAGAAGACCCTCTCCACCTTCACCAGCGGGATGCCCTGGCGGCTGGGCTCGAAGGGCGCCGGGTGGCTGTGGAGGGCGTGGGGCTCAGGGAGGCNGCTGCCCTGGTTCCCGGCTGCTCGGCTCGTGGCGGCTCGATCCCAACCTGCGGGGAGAGGAGAGCATTGGAGAGGTGAGGAGCTGGCACTGCCGGCGGAGAGCTGGCAGCGCTCCAGCACCGGGGGATTTTGGGGAGAAACGCGCCTGTTAGGAACACCCAGAGGGGTTTGTGCACTGGGGCTGCCACACTTGTCCCCTCCCTGCCACCAGCCTGAGGGATGGAGGCAGAGCTAAGGCTGTGTGCGGGTGGGTTGGGCAGCGATGTGGTTGCACCCCAGAAGCATCGGGGCCGGAGACCCCAGCCTTGACCCCCGTGTGGGGACAAGCGAGCCACCAGCCCTGGCACAGCCCGGCGCCGAGGGCAGCGCCGCGGTGCAGCCCTCCTCCGACAGCCAGAGCCGGACCCAGCCCGTTAGCGGGATAAATATTTCATGTGCCCAAGCTGTGCATTTAACACTTTTCCGCTCCAGCGCCCCGGAGCTCCGCGCACGGAGCGGCGGGTTCAGCCCGGCGCCACCATCGCGTCACGGCTGGCGGGGAGCACCGCCTGCCCCCCGGGATCCGTCCCTCTCCTGCCCCGCTGGATGCTGGAAAAGGATGGGGATGGAACAAGCCCGGCCGCAGGTGTTTCGGGGTGACCTTGCCGTCTCCTCTCCGGTTTGGGGAGGGAGGAGCGGATGGGGAAGGGAGCCCGCGGCGGGCGCTCGCCTTTGTGCCGCCCCGTGATCCGCTCCTTATTATCCTCGATGAGCCGCGCTAATCCCCTGGATACCCAAAAATAACAAAGGGAGCAGGCGGCAGAGCCGGCTGGATGAGCCTGCACCGCTTAAGTGCTCAGCCACGGGGGCGAGCAAGCCTGTCCATCAATCCGGGGGTGTGGGCACGCTCCGCTGCCCCCCAAACCGCCCGGCTCGGCGCAGGTGCCCCCCAAACGAGGCATCCACTGCCCGGCCCCGCCGCCCCGGAGCTGCAATTAGCGGTGCCAGTGGCTGGGCAGCACCTGGCCACTCGCCGCTGGCCCCCGGCCACCTCCTGGGCTCGGCGCCTGCCGCCGCGCAGATGTCGGGCACCGGGAACGCCGGGCGCTGCCAGCACAGCCGGCGTGGCTGGCACCGTGTGGCAGGAACCCGCTGGCACCGCCTGGGCACCGCGGCTTCGGCTGGTGGGATGTGTGAGGGGCACGGCTGTGGGGTGATGGATACCCGATGGAGGGCAGAGCTGGGTAACGGGGTGGGCACAGCCACAGGTTGGGGAGAAAATCCTATAGATCATCCTATCATGGCATGATGGAGCAGTGTGGGATGAAGGGACCTTAAAGCTCATCCCATTCCACCCCCTGCCATGGGCAGGGATGCCTTCCACTAGACCAGATTGCTCCAAGCCCTGTCCAACCTGGCCTTGGACACTTCCAGGGATCCAGGGGCAGCCACAGCTTCTCTGGGCACCCTGTGCCAGGGCCTCCCCACCCTCACAGGGAAGAATTTCTTCCCAATATCCCATCTACCCCTGCCCTCTTTCCATTTAAAGACATTCCCCCTGTCCTATTGCTCCTTTCCCTCATCCAAAGCCCCTCTCCAGCTTAAGACACGGATATTCCAGCAAGGACAGCTGCGACATGGGAAAACACAGCTCAGTTTTGGGGGGGAAGCTCCATCCCTGGAGCAGGGCTGGCACCATCCGTACCTGGGGTGCTCGGGCCGGTGCTCGGGCTCGGCTTGGCTCGGGGCACGCCCTATGTCCAGGTGCTGCTCCAGCACTTGCTGCCGGAACTCGGAGACTTGGGATTGCCGATCCTCCTTCTCCTGGCGCAGCCGGCGCTGCCGGGCCAGCCACTTCTCCTCCTCGTTGGTGCGGTGGATGAGCAGCGCCGTGGCCGCGCTGCTCCCGGGCAGCGGGAACACGCTGTGGTTGGGGATGAGGCTGGGCACGGGGTGGTGGGAGCCGGGCGGCGGGTGCAGAGGGTGCTGGATGGGCTTCGGCGTGGGCAGCACCGAGTCCTTGAGTTTGTCTGCGTTGGGAAAGGAGCGATGGAGAATCAGGGTGTGGAAGAGGAGGGGGTTATTTTGAGGTGAGCATCCCCGGGGCAGCCGCCGGTCAGAGCTCAGCACGGGGGGCTGCCCACTCGCTGCCAGCCCAGCTGCCCAGGGTGCACCGGGCACGGTGCCAGCCTGGCCCGAGTCAGATGGCACCGACACCGCGCCGCCGCTCCGAGCCGCTGCAGCTGGGCTCCTGGCAAAGCGAGCTGGCAGCCAGGACAGCCCGTCCCTGTCCCCAGCCACCTCCCGGGGCCACCGACCCCCTCGGCTTTGCCATCTGGAGGGGACGGGGAACCAAGGCAAGCTGCGGAAGGCGGGCGTTACCTGCTCTGCCGGGCGCCAGCGGCTCCACCGGCTTGCCCCGCTCCTCGGCCGGGTGCCCCCGCAGCCCGTGCAGCTCCGCCACGGGGAGGAAGGGCCCCTCCATGGCTTTCACCATGCTCAGCTCCTTCTCCCGGGCACGCTCCCGCTGCCTCTCCAGCTCCCGTTCTCGCTCCTTCTCCCGCTCGCGCTCCAGCTCCTTCTCGCGCTCCCGCTCCCGCTCTCGCTCCTTCTCCCGCTCCCGGTCGGCTTCTCGCTCCCGCTCCTTCTCCCGCTCCCGCTCGCGCTCCCGCTCCCTCTGCCGCAGCTCCTCGTCCATTTGCAGCCTGCGGAGGAAAGCCAAAAAGAAAAGCACCAGCCCCAGACATCCCCCTTGCAGCACCCTAAAACCACCCCTGGATGCCTGCTGGCATCTCCTGGAACACCCCCAAACACGTACACCTTCCCCCGGAGCGCCCCCAAACAATTCCTGGGTGCCTGCCAGCATCCTCTGGGGAACTCCCAAATCCCTACTCACCTGTCAGCATTCCCAGAGCACCCCAACACCACCCCTGGTCCTGCGTCAGCATCCCCTGGAGCGCCCCATCCACCCCCTCACCATCCATCGGCCCTTCCGTACCTCTCGGCGGCGAGGCTGGAGATGCGCTCGGACTGCAGGGCGGAGAGGGAGGAGTGGGAGAGCTCGGGGGGGTACCGGACCCCCGAGAGGTGCAGGTGCATGGCCGAGGGGTGCAGGGGTGGCAGCGAGCCCGGCGCTGGCAGCGGGTAGAAAGGGGACCTCAGTGCCGACAGGCAGTACGATTCATCCATCCTGGGAAAACAGGGATGCTCAGACGGGCAAGGAACCCCCAACTCCCCTCCCAGGAGCCAGATGGGGGCTGCCTTCTACTGGGAGAAAGGGATGGAGGGCCCCAAAACGCCCTCAGTGGATCATGCTCCCACCTCCCCAGACTCCAAAGCCCATCCAGCAGCACCTCCCAGAGTTCCCAAGGCTCGGAGTTGCCCACCTGAAGGCAGGATGAGGGAAGGGGTGATGTGTCAGGTAGCTGGGGTGGTAGTAGGCGGCGGCGGTGGCCGGGTCGAGGCCGAGGGGCGGCAGGGAGGACATGCGGAGATCCTCGGCCGTGTGGTAGGGACGGAAGCTCCGCAGGTAATCCTCGGTCACCGCGCTGGGAGGCACCACGTGGTGCACCGGCCGCTGCAGGCTGGGGGGCAAGGAGACGGTCACCATCCCTCGCTGTCCCCCTGGGCAGACGTCACCTCCCCCAGGTGCGACCAGAGCTCGCAGGGCACACCCACATCCTGCAGCCCCTCCCCGCCAACTCCCAGCAGACTCACTTGAGAGGCGGGAAGCGGGAGTCCTGGACCACGGAGCTGGGGGGCAGCCCGAAGGAGTAGGGTGTCCCCAGGAGGTGGGAGGGGACGGTGGGAGCCCCCGCTTTCTCCTGCGTCAGGGGGGGCTCCGAGATGAGGCGCTCACGGCCGGCGCTGCTGCTGCTGCCTCGCGACCCTGCTTCCTGCTGGGAGGCAAAGGGGCAGGAACGCCAAGAGGGGCATTAGGGGACGGCAGGGGATGGGGAATCCCTGCTGCGTCCCCACCTCGAGACCCTCGGTAGGTCCCCAGCGTGCCCTGCCTGGCACCAGTACTCAGGGGAGGATGCATCCAGCGGAGCACCTCCTGCCTCCAGGCTTTGGAAGGGCAGCTGGAGGGGTGGGAGGGTCTGGGCGGCTACACCGGGGGGGGCCCCAGTGGGAAAGGAGGTGCTGGAGCCGGGGCAGAGCTGAGGGCAAGACACCCATTACCTGCCCGGAGATTTATGGCCGCTTTGTTCTCCAGAGCTATTAATCATCCGGGGAGGAATGACACGGCCGGGGGAAATCCAGCCGGCCTTTGATAAGAGCCATAACCCAGGGGTCAGCCCGCAATCCCCCCCGGCACCAGCACCCTCCCTCAGGGCCTCAGCAGCTTTTCATCAGCTCCCACCCCTGGTGTCAGGATGAAGGTCACTCCCTGGCACAGGGGAACCGCTCAGGGTGACAAGAGACCCCTCAGGATCTGACAATTAGCGGGGTGACTCCCAGCAAGGCAAGTTTCGGTTTAAGTATTATTATTTTTCATTGCGCCTTCTCCATTTAGCAGCTCAGGAGGAGGAGGATGAGGATGGCGGCACCCACAGCATCCCCCACCCTGTGCATCCCTC
>VZTD01003139.1:825084-838540 GCA_013397725.1 Rhagologus leucostigma | reverse complement strand
TTCTTTAGTACCTCCCCCCCCCCCCCCCCCCCCCCCAGCCTCGGCCTCGCTCCACTCCTCCTCCTCCTTCCTCGAGCTCCCCTCCGGATGGCAGCCCGGGGATGATGGCAGCGGGGGGACGATGGCAGCTCCGGTGACAACGGCAGCTCGGGGACACGGCAGCTTGGGGAAGGGACCGAATGTGGGCAGCCCAGTGATCCCTTGGGAGCCATGCACGGCATCCCACAGCCTCCATCCTTCCCCCCAGCCGTACCTGTCTGCCTTCGCTCCTCCAGACCCCGTTGACCGTCTTGGTGGGGGCGATGGTGACGACGGGCGGCGTGCTGGGCACGCTGTGCCCCCCCGGGGGCACGATGATGGGGCCCATGGGGCCGCGCTTGGGCGTGCTGGCGGGGGAGCTGTGGTTGGTGGCCGGCGAGGACACCGGGGACGACTCGCTGCTCAGTGAGGAGCCTGGAATGCAACCAAAAATTGAAGTAAGTTAGGAAAACAGCAGTTAACTGGATGAAACCACCCTCTGGAGGAGCTGGAGCCGTTCCCCACAGGATGCCCCGCTGCAGGAGCAGGGGTGGGGCTCTGGGATGCACTCAGGGTGTTGAGCATCCTGCCAGACCCCCAACTGGGCCCCCATCCTCCCATCCCAGAAGGGAGGTTCCCAGTGGTGCCAAAGGCTCCACCCAACACGGTGGGATGGGGCAGCCTCCTGCTCCCACCTCACAGGGACTGCCAAACCCCCAGTGCCACAAAGCCCCTTGGCACAAGTGACACCGATGTGATGCCAGCCCCAGACGGCCACATCTTCCCAGGGCAAACCCACAGACTCCTTAATCCAGCTGCGAAAGCTGTCACGGGCAAGCCAGGGCCTCTGGAGACACCGGGATGAAGGAGTGACTCCCTGAAACCCTTGGGCAAGGCTTTGGTTTCATTTGCATAATACATCTGTACTTTAACTTATCCCCACCCCAGGGATGCTGGCCGTATTTCCAAAGGAAAAATAAAAACGGAGCGAAAGTGGAGATCAGGAAAAGCAGAGAAATACAAATTCCACATTAACCAGGGCACAGGGAGCCTGGTGTCTGCTCCACAGGACACTTCCCATTCCTCGAACCCAGCTGGGCAGCCTGGGGGGCTCCGACCGCCCCCTAAATTCTGCTCCCTCCATCCCAGAGTCTGGGTCAGAGGGAGATTCCAGCATGCCAGCAGGGATCAGCTGTTGGAGAGTGAGGAGCGCTCTGCGGGCACAGCAGGATGAGGTGACAGCGACGCTCCAGGGCAGTGGGCAGGGCACGGAGAGAGGCCTTGGCTCCCCCGAGCGTGCAGGGTGTCTCCTCACCCTCCAAGTGTGCAAGGCCACTCCCCTGAGTGTGCAAGGCCACTCCTCTGAGTGTGCCAGCCAGCTCCCGTCCTGTGGGCACACCAGCCAGCTCCCGGAGCGTGCCAGCAGCTCCTCACCCTGTACCCCACCTCCATCCCCTTGCTCTCTCCTCACGCCACCAGGAGGGAGCCAGGCGTCTGGGAATGCCAGGGGAAGCAGGAGCAGCCCCAGGCAGCAGGAGGGATGCTGTGGGGGAAGGATGCTCCAGAAGGACGCTCCATGGGAAGGATGCTTAGCAGAGCAGAGGCCGAGCAGAGCATCCCGCTGCCGGCCGCCCTCCCTGATTAATTATTCCCGAGTCGCTCCGAATCGCTTTCATTTGAAGAGCAGCAAGGCTGGAGGAAGGAGAAAGGCTGTCCCCGACAAAGGAGGCCGATTTGACACCCACTGAAGTCTATCTTGTCAGCGCAAGGCCAACAACAATTAGCAGCCTAATCCCCTCTGAGCTGGGAAGCCATTACTCACCACGCGATAGCGTTAACAATCAATACCATCACAATGAGCCCGGCAATTAATGAAGCTAAAGTCTTACTTCAGAACCTTAATTCTCGCTGTGTGGCTTTAAACGGGAGGGTTTGTGATCGTTATAATTAACTGGTGGTATTCAGCCAGGAGTTAGTCAATGAAACTAATCTGGATTGGAGATGACAAGAGGCACAGTGTGATGGTGTCACCTTTGTTTTCTGACCTCCCGCTTCCCGCTCGGCGATAGCAGATTAGCAGCCCGGGCTGACAGGCAAATGTAATTAACAGCTGAGACCCTGACGGAGAACTGGGAAAAAAGAAGGGAAGGGGGGTGTGGAATCAAACCCACCCCGCGGACAGCCCCGGGCAGGACAAGAGGCAGCAGCCCCCGGGCAGGCGGTGCCTTTGTGGGGCTTTGCTGGGAAGGGGTCGGTCAGGATGGGCCTTGACAGTTTGGGATGATGTGGAGCAGCAGGACATCCCTAGGGGTGTTCCAGCACACCTGTGAGCCCATAAAGCTGGAAAAAATACAGGGATCCTGCATGGATCCGGCATCTGCCACAGCGGAGCGGCTCCCGTGGTGGGAAGGGAAGTGGGGTGAGCATCTCCCGTGGCAGGAAGGGGGTGAGGATTTGAGGGAAAAGCAATTCATTTCCTGGCGCTAAAAACCACGGCAAGGAGAGAAACCCCCTTCCCAACGCACACCCAAACCCACACGGATCAAAAACCTCTGGGATGGGCCACCTGAGGCACCCAAATGGGCGAGGGAGGGGTTTTTGCAAACAAACTATGCAGGTGTTAAGGGGAAATCCGAAGGGAGCGTGGCTGCTTCTCTCCAGTGCCACAAAATCCATGCCCAAACCTGCTGATGTCCCTTGGGACGGGCTGAGCAGCACGGGGAGGGCACAAGCTGTGGGGTGAGAGGGGGAAAAAAAAGCACACCGAGGGAGGAATGACAATCAGTCGCTCCAAAGGAAGCAGATGGGTTCCAGAGGAAGCAGCTGGGAAAAACCAGGAGCTTCCAGTGAGGATGAAGCCTCACCAAGACTGGGTTCCCTCAGAGTTACAGGGACCTGGTATTCCCACGTTTCCTAGGGAGCAGCCAATGCTCCAGGTCATGGCTGTGCCAGAGATTTTGGGTCTTGCAGATGGTGCTTCCAAAAGGGACTTTCCAAAAAGCCTTGCAAAAGGGGTCTTGGAAAAAGGATTGTGCCAAAAGGGCCTTTTAAATAGGGTCTTCCAAAAAGACCTTGCAAAAAAACACCTTGCAAAGGGGTTGGGTGTCTTCTCCGGGGATCAAAGTGCCCAGGCAGTGGGCAGTGATCCAAGGGGAACACCCGCCGATGCAAGCACCAGGGATAGAGACTATTTCACCCCAAATCGAGGATACCAGCAGTCTCCTAAAACACTTCCCAGCCTGGGGACTGGCTGCCTCCCCATCCAGGTGTGGGATCCCCGGCAGTTCCCATGGGGTGCTCCAGAAGCAGCTCACACCCAGCATCCCATACCCAAGCAGAGAGAGCGATAGAGTGATGAGAGAGCGATGGAGGATGTGGGTGACAAGAGCTGGGGACCTCCTGGCGCTACTGAGTTGGGAAATTTGGCTGGGGAAGCAGCAAATTGGAGGAACCTCTGGAAAAAGCAGCGTGGTGGGAGGGAGCAGGGCCATGCCGTGCTCTCCCAGGGCACAGCGAGTGCTACAGCACTCGGATTACTCCGGATGAATCGAATTCCCCAGCTGCCCCCTCGAGACACGATGCCAGGAAAAGGCATTAGTCGGGAAATGGCAGGCAAACACTGGCTCCAGCTCCCGGGAAAGGCACCGGCGTTTGCCACCCCCCTGTCCCTGACCCTATCCCCACCTCTGGGCTCCTCGGCTTGCTTGGCGAGCTTGCGGAGAGCGGCGGCGAAGCTGGAGGAAGGTGCTGCCTGGACGGACAAAGTGCTGCTGGCGGCGGGGCTGCCATTGGGAACGATGGAGCCGTTCAGGGGGGACGGGGTCAGGGGGCTCACGGTGGCGGTGGTGCGGGTGGCGGTGGAGAGCATTCCTAGGGACGGCGACTTCGGCTCATGGCTCATGCCTGCGAACGAGAGAGCCCGGGTTAGACACGCGGAGAGAGGATCCTCAACGTCCCCCAGGAGCTGGGACCACCAACACCTTTCCTCCAGTTCACCATCCCACCCCAAAATGCACCCCGAGTTCAGACAATGGCAGGAATCTGGTCCCCACACGCCAGGATCCCACAGACCCGCTGAACCCCTGGATAACAGAGCAGGGGGCTCAGTGGAGCTCTGCAGGAACGGCCAGGGTGTTTTGGGGGACACAGGGACTTCGGCATCCTGATGGAGGTGATGCGGAGAGGCGCGGTCCCCTCACCTGCATGGCGCTGCCAAAACCCAAAGCATCACTGCTGCACCCCTAATTGCTGCCACTGCACCTCCAAATCCCAGCCACTGCACCCCAAAATCCCCAATATCGTATCCCTGGATTCACAGCACTGCACCCCCAAATTCCCATCTCTGCATCTCTGGATTAACAATATTCCATCCCTGGGTCTTCAGCACTGCACCCCCAAATTTCCAGTAACACATCCCTGGATCCCCAGAACTGCACCCTTAAATCCCCACCACTGCACCCCCAAATCCCACAGTGCAGCACCCCCAGCTCTCCACATTGCACCCTCAGATCCTCACACCCCAAATCCCCACCACTGCATCCCAAAGCACCGAGGTGCTGCAGGGCACAGTGACCCCAAAAGCGAGGTTCAGGTGCTGAGCAAGAGGGTGCAGCCCTCCCCGAGCCCCCCCAGCTGTCACACCAATTGCTCCAGGGCTCTCCACCTCCCGAAACGGCAACTGCTGATGTCAGGGCTCTTAAAATAGACTTCACCGAGCAGCTTCATTAACACCAGCCTAAAATTAGCCCCTCTCCCAGGTGGGCAGGAGGACGGGGAGGGCGGGGTGGTGGTCGTGGGGCAGCCCCCAACTCCCAGCGGGCCTGGAGGCAGCTCGAGGCATTGAGACGCCGGATCACCTGGAGCATCCATCCACTGCAGAGGGCGGATGGAGCATCCCCGGAGCATCCCACGGCAGCGGCTGGCCAGGGAGCGCAGCGGGTGCCGCGGGAGCCGGGAGGGGCACGGGGGGCACTCAGCGTTGATTAATCTTTGCCCCCCGGCCCCAGGAGAGGCGGCCGGCGCGGCGGCGCGCTCCCCTCTGCCCTCATTATACAAGCATTTATTAACTCCGCTGCTCTCAGCCATTGACTGCCGCCTTGTCGACACGCTCGGCTCATGTAAATTCATTACCAGAACAGCTGGGAAGCCAACCCGCCACGCCAGCCTGGCCCCGGCACCCCCGGGCTCTGCGCTGGCACCCCCTGGCTCTGCTCCAGCCCCGGGGGAGGGCTCGGTGCTCCCCAGAGAGCGGGGCACCGGGATCCGCCTGCAGCACCAGGCACCCACGCATCATCCAAAGAGGACACGGCACTCCAGGCACAGCCTGTGACTCCCTTGCACCCCCTGAGCATTGCCCCACATCCACCAGGCACTACCCCGCATCCACTGGGGGCTGCCCCACATTCCCCGGACACTGCCTGGCATCCCCTTGGCACAGCCCTGCATCCCCCCGGCACTGCCCCACATCCAGCAGGCAAAATCCTGCATCCCCAGGCACTGCCTGGCATCCCCTTGGCACAGCCCTGCATGCCCCGGGCACTGCCCCACATCTCCCAGCACTGCCCCACATCCACCAGGCACAATCCTGCATCCCCAGGCACTGCCTGGCATCCCCTTGGCACAGCCCTGCATCTCCCAGGCACTGCCCTACATCCACCAGGCACAATCCTGCATCCCCAGGCACTGCCTGGCATCCCCTTGGCACAGCCCTGCATCCCCCCGGGCACTGCCCCACAGCCTCCAGACACAGCCCTGCACGCCCCAAGCACTTCCCAGTGCCCCCCAGTTCCTCCCCACTATTAACCCCAGCACAACCCCCTCTTCCAGCCCCAATCCAGGTCTGGAGACGCTTTTCCAACCATCCGCTGGGATCAGCAGGCTGGCGCACGGGCACGGGGCTGGCGGCAGGGCATCACCCGTGTGATGCTCAGCTGATCCCCGCGGCCCCAAACGCCTCCCGGCCAACTCATGATCCCGATGGGATTTGCCAGGCGAGCGCAGGGCAGCCGGGCAGAGGCGAGTGGCCGGGCAGCGTGCGGGCAGCTCGCGTGCCCCCCCGGGCTGAGCCGCGCCGCTGCCCCAGCCGCGCTCCAAACCAGTTCTGCCGCTCCCTCCCGGTGATAAAATCGGCGCCTCCGCCCCGGCTGGGGCCCGAGCAGCGCCGCTCACCCGCCGTGCCCCGCCGGCGCTGGCGTCCGTCTGTCCGGGCGTCCCTGGGCTGCTCCGCGGGCCGCCTGCCAGCTGGGGAAACTGAGGCACGGAGAGCTGTCTGGGCGGGAGCATCCACACGGGGATGGGATGGGATACGGGGCCGCCGCGCTGCGTCCCCCCCATCCCTCCGGCATCCTGTCGCCGGCACGGCGTGGGTGCCACTCACCCCTGCGGGTGGCTGGGGACGCCGTGACGCCCCACGGTGAGGTGGGGCCCCCCCAGCTCTGCCCCTCCCCGGCTGCTTCTTCCAGCAGGCAGATCCGTGCGGAAAAACAGGTCAAGTTTGGTGCCTGGAGCAGCCCGGGGTCATGGCAGCGGTTGCCTCACCAGGGCGGGGAGATGAAGCCCAAAACGGGACAGGCTGTCCCTCCGCTGTCCCCAGCCCCGTGCGGGTACAGGGCTGGCACTCCCATGTACCCCTCCCTGGGAGACTGACGCCTGTACCCTCCCCCCCACACCAAAGCAGGGGGGCTGTGGGGGCCACAGGACACCCGGGTCCCCCGCTGAGGCCACGAGAGAGGTCGGGGACCGGGGAGCAGGCGATGTGTCACCCTGTCCCCGTCCCTCCCACAGCATGTGCCCGGGCACAGCAGTACAGGGAGTGTCTGGCATTCCCAGTGCCCGCTGGCAGCCTGCCCGCGGGAACAGGCAGCTCCCTGCCCGGCAGGAGGAGGAGAGGGGATGGCAGGGTCACTGCCACGCTCCCCTCACCCTCCCCTGCGCCACTCCTTCCCGCAGCGCCACACATGGCACCCGCCACGGGGCTGGCATCTCCGCCGGCACAGGACCCCAAACCCCTGACTCCTGGAGCGGTGCTCCCGCCCCCCCGAACCCCCGCATCCCCGGCTCGGGGCTGGGAGCCGGGAGCTGGGAGCGTGCCATGTTCTCTCCATCTGCTCCTGATGATGCTGGCGGGTTTTTTGGCAGCGGGAGCCTCCTCCGGCAGCGAGAGCAGAACCAGTCTGGCTGCCTGGTGGGGCTGGAGACAAATAAAACCCCTTGGCAGCCGCCGCGGGCAGGCAGGAGCGGGCAGAGAGGGGCAGGGACGGGCTCCCAGCGCCCTGAAATCCCTGGGCACGGGGTACGGCTGTCGGGAAACGGGAAGCGGGCAGGTTGAGCACCTTGGCTCCCGATTGCCCCCTTCCCAGCACCTTCAAAGGCCTCTAATGAGCCTGGAGTGCCCTTGGGAGCAGATTGCCATTGAACTCGACCTGCACCAGCCGCCCGCTCTTACAGCAGCTATTTTGAGCTCCCGGGCTCCCAAGTGCTGGAACTAATAATTTATTACCAAATACGATCAGGCAGCAGCTCCAGCCCCTGGCAAATGGAGCGGAAAAAAACCCAGTGCGGCGGGAGGCCGAGGGAGCGGGGAGAGACGAGCATCCTGCATCCTCCTCCTCCTCCCCCGGGGATGGATCCGCACCCACCCACCTCGCCAGGACCGCGGCTGGGACGGAGCCCGCTTGGCCAAGCCCTCTGGAAGGCTCCACCGCGCTCACTGCTGCTGGTTCCCCGAGGGATTTGGGGTGACGAGGTCCCCCCTCAGCCTTTCCCCTGCTCTCTCAGCGCCTCTGCTCCCGCTCCGGAGCCGCATCCAGCTGCACGCTCCAAGCAGGAACAGCTGCTCGGCATGGATTTTCAATGCTAATGGCCTCGCATTGTCAGCCCCCACTTCCCTGTGCCTGAATGCAGCGGGCAGAGCCCCAGGATGGAGGGCAGGGGGCCGGGGCCAGCGCACGCCCATCGTCCCCCTGTCACACACCCCGTCACCCCCTCGGGCAGGGGACAGGGGACAGGCAAAGGACGGGCAGAGGGGACCAGCTCCTCTCCCAGTGATGTCCCGCTGCGCCGCCGCACGTTTTCCACCCCTCATTAAAGCAGCTCTGCCGCCGCACCTCCAACATGCTCCATTAATTAATTAATTGATCGATCGGGGCCCGCGCTCCTGCCCTCGCTCCCTCCCCACCTCCCAGCACGCGGCTGAAGCGAAGGGAGGTGGCTGGGTTTGGTGTCCCCAAATGTCCCCAAGCGCGGACAGATGCGGGTGCAGCCTCTGTCCAATTTTAGGGTGCTCACGGCAGAGCCCAGGGCCCATCCTGGCAACATCCCCCATCCCCTTGGAGGGACCTGGATGGGTCCCCCATGGTGAGAAGCACCTTGGTGGCCAAGGGTGGGATTTGGGGCCCCCCGTGGAGCCCAGCACGGCACCGAGCATCCGGCACGATTATCCGGCTGGGCCTCCATCGATCACTCCTCCATGGACCATTGATCTGGCAAACGACAACAAGCAAACTAATAAGAGCTCATTTGGAGGGCGCAGCGCTGGGGATGGAGCGATGCCGGCTGGTTTCTCTCCCTTCCCGGCCTTCCCGTGCCCAGCCAGGCAGCCCTGGGAGCCTTTTCGCCCCTCAGGAAATCGAGCCAGGAAAGATTTACTTCAAAGCAACTTTCTACCCTGTTTCTGCCCTGTTCTGAAGCTGGGGGCTTGGAAAATCAAGCCCCTGTGCCCCAAGGGTGCTGCTGGGCCCTGAACTCCCCTCTGCAGCTCCAAGGTTGGGTTGGCAGCTCCTCTTGGCTCCTGATGCTCAGATCCAGGTGCCAGCTGTCTCCTGAGGATCCCTCTGCTTCGGGGGAAGTGGGGCACAGCCCTCACCCCTTCGCACTGGTGTCTTCTGGGGCTCGGTGGCTCTGTGGGGTGCTGGGCACCCCATGGGGCTGCCGGGCATCGCCTGGGAGACACGGGGCACTGCACTGGGATGCGGGGAATGGTCTGGGAGAGACGGGGCACTGCACTGGGATGTTGGGAACGGTCTGGGAGAGACGGGGCACTGCACTGGGATGTTGGGAATTGCCTGGGAGAGAGCTGGGCACCACACTGCTGGGCACTTAATGGTGCTGCCAGGCATTGTTTGGTGCTGCCGGGCACTGCACAGCGACATTACCTGGTGCCACCGGGCATTCCACGGTGCCACTGAGCATTGCACAGCGGCACTGGGCATTCCACAGTGCTACTGAGCGTTCCATGGAGGCGGCACCGGGCATTCCCAGATGCCGCAGGGCACTGCACGGTGGCACCGGGCATTCCGCAGAGCGGTTGGGCAACACCTGGGTGGGAGCCAGGCGCCGCACGGCGCTGCCAAACCTCGCGCGGCGCTACCGGGCACGAGAGTGGGCAATGCCCGGCGCATCCAGGCCGCTCTCCCATGCCCACATCCCCGTGCCCCACGTCCCCAGGCTGGCGCAGGCGTGCGGCAGCGGCGCATTGTTTTGGGCGCAGGATCCCTTGCCCAGCAGATGGCAGGTATAACAAAGCAGCTTGCTGCGGCCAAGCCAATTATTTATCTAATTATGATTTACCACTTAACCACATGATCTTTCTGCAGAGTTGTAGGCAATTAAAACCAGGGTGATTATGTGGATTATGCAAATCGGCTGGAGCCGAGCGAATAAAATTGGAGATTAGAGTTTCACGCAGGCTGGATCTTGCACGGGGCAGGTCCTGGAGGGGCAGGGGCAGGGCAGGGGGGCTGCAGAGAGGGGCAGGGNAGAGAGGGGCAGGGGGCTGCAGGCAGGGCAGGGGCAGGGGGAGACAGGGCCAGGGAGCTGCAGAGAAGGCCAGGGTCTGCAGAGAAGGGCAGGGGGCTGCACGCAGGGCAAGGGCAGGGGGAGACAGGGCCAGGGAGCTGCAGAGAAGGCCAGGGTCTGCAGAGAAGGGCAGGGGGCTGCACGCAGGGCAAGGGCAGGGGGAGACAGGGCCAGGGAGCTGCAGGCAGGGTGGGGAGGCAAGACTCAGCCAAGGGAAGGGGCTGCAGGACACAGGCGGGAAGTGCCAGGACAAGGCGAGAGCACGCCTCGTGCCACCCCACCGCCTGCCAGCTGCTGTAACCCCCTCCAGCACTGGGCCCACAGCCAGAAACTGCCCCCATCATGGGGGTGCGTGCCCACAGAGGACCCCCGCTGCTGGTGGGTGACTCTGCTGGCACCAGGGACTCCCCAGCATCCGCCCCGGCTGCACCCCAAAAAGCAGAGAAGGGTTACACAGTGCAGCCCCCATCCGTTAGCCCATCCACGGGGCAGCTCATGCCAGGCTCCGGGGGCAATTAATAACAGGTGCTGCTAACAGGTATTAATAAGCAGTACTAATAAGGGGCATTAATAACGAGTATTAATAAGGAGCATTAATAACGGCGCCTGGCAGATTACGCCGCCCGCCCGGCTTGATATGAGATTTATGGATGGTGGGAAGTCCGGAAATACAGGAGCATTAATGGTAATTCCTCGTGTCCTAGCAAAGGTCACGGGCAATCTCCATCAATCCCACTGCAGAGCCAGGGGTCCGGGCAGGATGGGGGGGTCCAGGGAGGATGGGGATCCCCCCTTCACTCCGGGGATCCCCCCGGAGTTTCTGCCGGTGCAGACGGCCCCAGCACAGGCCAGAGCGAAGGTTTTACCTGGGGATAAGAAACTACCCCTGGCAAACGGCGAATTTGCCACGTGGATTTTCATTTTCCCAGTACCGGCGCCATCTGCTCCCCATCGGTGCCCCACGTCCCCGGCACTGAGCTACGAGATGCTGCGGAGGTCTCGGGAAGACCTTGGATTTCTCCAAGCCTGAGAAGGAGCACCTGCAGTGTGACCAGGGCCACCTTGATGGGTGTTTCCCTTCTCACAGAGCACCTCAAAAAAATGAGGAGGGCTTGAAGGAGCAGAGATGTCCCTGGAGCCAGACTCTGCTGGGGATGGGGACACGCTGCCAGCACTGGGGGGACAGATCCAGCACGTTCCTCATCGCAAGGAAGATCAACCAAAACCCCAGCAAGGGGAGCAGACCCCTCCTCTCTTCCCACGCCGGGATTTAGGGTGATTAATCCCGGTGATCCCATGTGCCGGTGCTGGGAAGGCCGGCCCGTGCCCCCACGAGCAGCATCTTCCCTTTTCGCCTACGGTAATCCTCAGCCTTTCGAGCAAATTATTAAAATTCACTTATATTTAATCTGCCTGCTGGAATTAATTGAATTTTTACGCTTGGCAAATGTCAGTGGGTGCACGCTGCCTCCCAACGGGGACCCGGCTGCAGGTGCAGCGGGCGCAGCCCCCGGCTCTCACTGCTCTCCGGGGATAAATCCCCCCCTGGAGCAGGGGACAGGGTGCCCGCAGGCCCCGCTGGCAAGGGCAGCGGGATGCCAGGATGCCAGCAGCCTCCGAGCCCTGCAGGAACGCTCAGCGACACCAGGCGTGCATCCCCCAAACCTCCCCGTGTGGACGGAGGCTCCCCAAATCCCATGGGATTCCCACTGTGGCGGCTTTGCAGGGGACACGGGGAGCCCCTCTCTCCCTTTCCCACACCCGTGCAGCAGATGCCAGCGCCCTGCCTGGCACTGTGGTCGCCGTCCGGGTGATGAGAGCCTTCCTCCCCTCCCCGTCGTCCTCCTCCTCCTCGCAAATTGCCAAAGCATCTAATTTGCCCGCTGGGAAGGCCGAGGGAAAAGAGCCTGTATTTTGCCGGTAATAAGGCCTCCAGACAAAGGCGGGATGAGCCATTCAGCGCCGGCAAGGGGGAAGGGTCCGGCCCCACGCCGGAGCGGTGCCAGGGGCTCGGGGAAGGGAGAGATTCCCCCCTTGCCGGGGGAGCCAGCACTGGGACACACACACAGAGAGCATCCCGGCCTCACCCCAGGATGACCCCAGCACGATCCCGAGCTCCTGGACGGGCGATGGGATGGGACACACCAGCCACGGCGCTGGGGACGCTCCGGCCCAGCAAACCGACGCTGATTCCCGGCCCCACGCGACCTCACTCGCTGTCGGCCCCGGGAACAGCCCCGTTCCCTGCTCGGGGATGCTCGGGGATGCTCTCCCCCACCCACCGGGATGGAGAAGTTCATGGCCGAGCGAGGAGTTCACGGTCGGCAGGAGCCACGGGGGACCCGGGGCCCCGGCGGGCAACTTCCAAACTTGACTGGCGCTTGCCCCCCTCCACCGCCCGCCCGGGATTATCATAAATTAAGACGTAATTACTCCATGGAAATTTACAGCACAAAGCTGCGGCGCTAACAAGTGTGTTTGGCGGCACCGGGGGGAGATACAAAGCGCTATTGTCTGGCAGGCGCCAAAAAAGCTGCTCTGCCCCCAAACCCACACATCCCGGGGACGGGGATCGGGCTGGGGACGGGGATGGAGCGACACCGCGGCAGCAGCGCGGGGAACCACGTTTGTTCGCCACGGAGCCCCAAAAGGAGGGTCCCAGCAGGGAGCGGTGGGTGAAGGCTGCCCAGGGTGAGGGGTGCCCTCCGAGCAGGTGCCACGGCTCTGCTCCCCACCAAAGGCACCTCCTTTATTCCCTCAAACAACTCTCGGCTCCCACCCACGGGTGCTGCACCCAGCAAAACACCCCCTCTCACCCCTTTTCTCCAACTCCAGCACACACGGGGTTAAAACTAAACCCCCTGGGGACTTGGAAAGGGGGGGGACACATGGGGACCAGTGCCAGCGCTGGCGTGTGTGTCCCCCCCCCGGTGCTGCCACATTCCCCCAGCTGTCACACGCATTAAAAAATAATAATCATCAACGTGGCAAAAAACCCACAAAAACCAACAACCCAACAAAAACAAAACCAACCAACAACCGAACCCAACAAAACAGTGCGAAAAAATTCAGGCGGCTAAAACAAATCCAGCAATAAAGGAGCTGGGATCCTCGGAAAGCTGGCTGTGCAATTAAGCAGTTTTCTGCTGTACGCCGATAATCACCTAATTATACTATTAATGACAGTTCAACCTGCTCGGAAATAAAAGGACATTCTTCCATAACAGGATGCCAGCTGTTTGTTACAGATGTCAAACATCTTTAAAGCATTATTATTAAAAGAAAGGGGGAAGGAGGAAGCTCGGAGATGCTGAAGCACAGCCGGCTTTCCCCCTCAACGCATCTTGCAAGGGATGAGGGGGAGGTTCGGAGCGTCACCCCCACTTCGAATCCGGGGGGAATAATCTGCCAGAGGGGTTTTTTTTCGGCGGGGGGGGCGACGTTTGGAGTCATAAATCCCCCACGTCGGGCTCGCGGCGAGAGGCGCCTGGGTTTAATTAAGCGCAGCATTCGGGAAATAAAGTTAAAAATCAGTCGTAAAATTAGAGGGAGGGGATGCTCCCGCTGCCAGGCTCGGGGCAGGGCTGGCCCCGTTCACCCCCGCCATCCCTCCCCGCCACCCCCGGCTGCCGCTGCCGGTGCC
>VZTD01003139.1:805190-818492 GCA_013397725.1 Rhagologus leucostigma | reverse complement strand
GCTCCGCTCCCTTTATTCATTATGCAAACGAGAATTGCTTCACTCCTGGAAGTTGGGCTCCACTTCAAAGGGGCGCCCTGCCTGCCCTGCCTGCGCTCCCCGCCCTGCCTCCCAAAACCCCAACACCCCGAACCAGGAGCACCCGTTGCTCGGCCGGGATGGGGAAACCGAGGCACAGCGGCCGGGCAGCCCCGTTGGGAAACCCCGGCCCTTTGCGACATCGGCCCAACCGAATTATCCGCCACCCTCCTGGGCCGTCCCCGCTCTGCGGGAGACCACCCTGCCTCAGTTTACCCACTTACCACCCCGCGGGGAGCCGGGACGCCGGGCACCGGCCGAGACACCCGCCCGGCCACCCAGCAGCCGGCTGGGCTACGCCGCGCCTCGCCCCTCGTTAGCGGGAGAGCCTGACGAGCCTGACCCACTTCCCCGAGCGCCGGGAGGATTAATTGGTTCCTTTGCTCGCGCGAAGCCGCCGGGAGCTGGGGCAGGTGCCAGGCGGGATTAGCAAAGCATGAGAGCGCAGCTCGCGGGGCAGGCCCTGCCCACGCCGCCGCCACCGCCCGGCCACGCCGCACGGGCGTCCCGGATCGCCACCGCGACGGACACCCCTCCCCGGGGATGCTCGGCCTCCCCCACGGGTCTCCCCACGGAACGGGACGCGGCCGTGCTGGGCACATCCCGCTTCCCTCTTCCCCCCGGATGCCCAACCCCAAGGGATGCCCGCTCTAGGGAAACTGAGGCACGGGCTCCACCGCATTCCCTGCAGCCCGGCACCCCTGGGAGCATCCACCAGTGGGGACACAGGATCAAGAGGAGAGAGCGGTCACCTCCCATCGTAAATAAGCAGCTCAGCGATGATTTCCTGCTCTTGTTGACCTTTGACTATGCAGAATAAAGACATAAATCCATATTTTAAACCCATCTGAGCGCCAGCCAGGCCCACAAAGCCATTTACAGCCTGCGATTTGGACGGGGCAGTGAGCAGGAAAGCGATGGTTTCTCGAGGTGACATTCCCCAGGAGGGAAATGAAGTGTTTTATTTGCAGATATATAGGGCACGGTCGTTCCTCCGCTTCCCCTTCCCTCCGCCCTCGGCTCATAAATAAAACATACGGCCGTGTAACCGGCTAATTACGGGAGGATGGCAAAACCCCGCCGGTCGCTGGGAAAAGAAATCAGCTTTTTAATCAGCCCACTTTCCTCCCCATCTAACTTAAGGAGAAACGGGCATTTCAGGTGCCGCGATGGAGCCGAGACTCTCCGGCGGCTCGTAGGCTCCCTCTGGGGTTGGGCACCCCAATCCCTCGGGGCAGGTTTGGGTTTGGTTTGGACTAGGGGGGTGGTTCAAGCTGCTCCTGGTAGTTTTTTTTTTTTCCCCTGGCTGGGAAAAGGATGTCTTTGAAAAGTCTAATTGTTCCTTACACATTAGATACATTAATGAGGTCTCTGATCAAGCGGCTGGCTCTCCGGCAAGGAGGCTTCAAGTAGCAATTTTCCATTTGTGTTTCAAATTTTAATGAATGTTCCTGTCTCCGGCTGCGATGCGCGGTGATAATCCGTACGGCTCGGGTCAGCGCCGGAGCAGGGGCTGCCACACGGGAGGGCTTGTACAAGGGTTTGATTTCTTTGGGGAATAGTTCATACAAAAAATGGTAATGGCAGAAGACAGTCTTCCTTTCCCCTCGGCTGCCAGAGCCCAAGAGCTACAAATCAGAGGGTTATTATTTCTTTCCGATGTCCCCAAAGTATCCTATATCTGTAAGGGAGAGTAAAGTTCAGCCCTGATAAGATTGCGGCGCTGGGTGAGACGCGCTTTTCCTTTCCTCCTGCCTTGTTTTCTCTTCCCTCCACCTCCACCTCCCTCTCCCTCCATCCCTGAGGAGGCCAGAGGGGTGTCCCCAGGGCCACCACCCCACCCTAGGGGCCCCCCCCCGAGAACCCCAGCCCCCCACATCCAAGGGCCGGATCCGGAACCCACCCCGCCAGGACAAGATTTGTATAACCTTGTTTTGGCATGCCTGCCATTAACTTAATTTAACATCCATATTGCCGCTACTTAATTAAATAGATGAACTCATTTTACATTTGCAAGTCTTAATTCATCCTGAACAAAATTGGCCATGTTTCGTTCTTTCTACGCTACCAGCTCCCCGGAACAAATGACTGCCTTTTGTAGTTAACTGCTAGTACAGGTTAAAAGCTAATTAGCAGCCCGGGTTGGGTGTTAACTTCCTTATTTATCACCCGGCGCCACTCGGTGAGCGAGGGGGCGAGGGCTGGCACTTCCCCGTTCCCTGCGTGGGCCCCGGTCCCGCAGGGTCGGGGCAGCGGCGCTGGATGCGTGCGGGACGCGCCGTGCGTGGCACACGGCGCGGGGCACGTGGGGCTCAGGGCACGGTGCCTGACCGTGGGGCTCGGTGCAGCGGGCTCCTGATGCACAGAGCGCTCGGTGCAGGGGGCCTGGCGCGTCCGGGACGCGCGGTGCTCGGCGTGTGGCGCACGGGGGGTCGGTGCGCGGCGCTCAGCAGGCGATGCCCGACGTGCCGTGCATCGTTTTCAGTGCCTGATGCTCGACGCGCAATGCTGGTCGTGCGTGGGGGGTCAGCGCGCCGTGCCCACAAGTGACGCGGCACGTGGGACACGATGCACGACACGTGGCCCATCGGGGATGACGCACAGGGGGTCGGTGCACGGGCCGTGAGACGCGTGGGGCTTGTCACGGTGGTGCTCGGCGCATCACGCAGCACCCAAACATCTCCCTGGAGAGCACCCCTCCACCTCACTACCCCGCCAAGCCACCACGGGCTCTGCCATGCCCAGCACAACCTCCCTGGAGCTATGTGGGGAGAGGCCCCAAAGCAAGCACCACCCCGGTTTTCCAGTCACGCTCCCACGCAGGCTGCTCCGGGGGTGCCCACACCGAGGGGCGATGCCTGGGAGCTGCCGAGCCTCCCCACATCCCACCCACGCGCCCCCCGTGTGGCGCTGGCTGCGGCGGGGGGCACGGCAGGGCCGGGGGACGCGGGGGACCCCGCTGGCAGGGCGGCCGGGCCGCGCTGAGCCTGGCAGGAAGCCGCTCCGGGAAGGCTCATCTGGTTTGACTAACAAATCGCTAACTGCTTTCCCCGAGGCAGGTGGAAGGAAACAAGCGCCGTGGCTGTAAACAACCCCCCCGGCCCCCNNGCTTCCCACCCACGGCCCCCCACAGCCCTCCCCAAGCACTGGCCGGGGGCAGGTTGAGACAGAAAACACTTGTGCAACACCCCCTTCGTGCTCTGATGCAAGCCCTGCCAGGGGGACAGGGCCCCCCCGGCCCCTGCCCGGCGCCCAGGGACGCTGGCACCCCGGGCAGGGCGTGGGGTGACGCAGAGCTTGCGCCAGCCCAGGCTGGCCCTGCGGGACAACACCTCGCTGGCGCCTGCCATGATGTCCCAGCTGCCGGCGTGACTCAAGGGGACGAGCCGGGGCAGCCAGGGGCAAAGCCCACCGTGCTGGTGACACTGCGGTCCCTCTGCCAGCACCAGCCAGTGCTGGGGACCCCAAAGAGCAGCGTGCCCAGGAGAGGCGACCATTGGCGACGGCAACTGCCATCACCGTTGATGTCCGGCCCTGCTAACGGGGACGTGGCAGAGGTGGCGTGGGGACGAAGTGGCAGGAGGGGACTGATAGGCATCTCCCTGGCCTTGTAAACCGATCTGCCCCCACCTGCTGAAATAACAGCGAGGGGAGGCAGCTCTGGTTACCGGCAGTGCCGGGGGCCGGCTGGGTGCCAGCGCCCTTGGCCGAGGGCCAGGCAGCTCCGCGGGCACCAAACGGGGACCCCCGTCCTCCCCCCTCGCCGCAGGCACCACACGGAGCTGCTCGTCCCGCTCCCCGGCGTCACCACCACCCCGCCTGCTCCCTCCCCACCCGGTATTTCAGGTCTGGCACCCAAGCCGGCGCCTTCGGGAGCCAGCGGTCCCGCAGGGACATCACCCCTGCCCGGGGCCACCGCCGTGGGGATGACACCAGCCACGCCACGTAGGAGAAGGAATAACTCTCCAGGTTATCCCGAGCGGTTTTGGCTGCATCCCCTCGGCACAGAGCGGGTCAGAGCCCGGCAGCACCGGCATGAGGAGCCACCATGGCCGAAAAAAGCAAAGCCTGGTGGCTGGATCCAGCCCCTTTGGGAGGAGGGATAAGCGCTGCCAGGTCCCCTCGCTCCCCCCAGGCCCCACCAGGACCCCATCCCAAATCCCTGCCATCAGCAGAAGCGAAGGAGCGGGGCCGTACGGAGCGAGGGTGATAGATAACAGCCCTCTGTGCCGGCGAGATAAATAGCCCCAGCAGCGCCAAGCTGTACTCGGCCAGAAGCTAATAGGGGCTGTCAGGGCGGTTTAGAGGAGCAGAGCATCGTTTCGGGGCCCGGCTGGGAGGACGCCGAGGGGAAGTGACAAGGAAGCTGAGCAGAAAGCGACAGGCAGTACACAAAGAGCATGTCCTCTGTAAGTGGTGATAAACCTTGGGAAAAAAAAAGAAAAGCTAAATCAGTTGTTTAGCCGATGTACCACATGCTGACAGGGCAAATGTGAAGGCTTTTATGGCCACATGGGTTTTCATTTGCAGTTATTCATAGCGGAGCCGGGCGCTTTATCTCACTTTACATTATGTGCAACCACAATGCAGACACTTGCACCGCAACGCATTGCCTCCCTGGAAAATATTAATATGTAAATGTCAGGCTCGGAGGGCAGCGAGAGAACGGCAGGCAGGGAGCAGGCCGGGAGATAAAACCTGCCCTGGAAGGGAGGGGGGCGAGCAGGACCCCCAGCCCGCACCCAGGGGTGTGCAGGAAGGGGGAGGCAGACCTGGGATGGAGCGTGCAGAGAGGAGCTTGGGGGTGCGTTTGTGTGTGTGCACCATGCACAGCCTCAGCAGAGGGGGATGAGAGAGTGTGAGCACAAACACGCGTGCACAACTTCCCTCAGCAGAGAGGGAAGAGAGTGTGTGAGCACAAACACACGTGCACAACGTCCCTCAGCAGAGAGGGATGGGTGTGTGTGAGCACAAACACGCGTGCACAACGTCCCTCAGCACAGAGGGATGGATTCATGTGTGCACTCACACACGTGTGCACAACACCCCTCAGCAGAGAGGGATGGATTCATGTGTGCACTCACACACGTGTGCACAACACCCCTCAGCAGAGAGGGATGGATTCATGTGTGCACTCACACGTGTGTGCACAACACCCCCTTCGCAGCACAGGATGCGCACGTGCGTCACCTCTGCAGGAGGACAGACAACCTCGGTGGCCTGACACGTGTCACCATCCATGCACAACCCCACAACTTCACCCCACGCACACCTCAGCACCCCCGTGCACCCATGACAGTCCCCATCCTGGCTTCCCGGGGAGCCGTGGCCATCCCCAGGGATGCGTGGCGAGGCCATGGGCTACCACGCCGGGCTGGGAGGCAGCCCCGGCCGGGCAGAGCGCGCCGGCGCGGCGTGCCAGCGCCTGCACAGCCCCGGCGGGCAGCGCTCCAGCCATGCCTGCTGTTCCCGGGCTCCGTTCCTCTCCAAGAGCCTCCAGCCCCGGGGTAGTGCCAGACTGACAGCCTGGAGGCTATTTATTCGCAGGCAGAGGCTGGCGGATGCAGCCGCCTTTGTCCTACAGGGAAGTTTGCTCCCTGCCTCCTGCCTGCCCCCCATCTCCCCTGTTTTTCCACCTCCACACCCCGATGCACCATCCAAACGCAGGGAGGCATTTGGGCGAGTTCCCACCCCAGGGTTCCCAGCCCCGATGCCCACCGTGCCACGGCAGGACTCGCCACAAGGCCCTGGCACGCAGGGACACCAGGCAGCTGCCACAGTCCCCCCGCCCCAGCAGCCCTCAGCATCACCCAGCCAGGCCAAGGCGCTGGAGGTGGCACCCCGAAGGTGGTGGGGGTAGGAGGAGGGTGGGCTTTGCTCCTTGGCATGGTGCCCGCCGGGGTGGGGGGCACCTCCGAAACGCGGCCCCCTCGGCCGTTACCAGGAGAAGCGCTGGCAGCCGGCGCTGGCACGGGGACAAGCCTGGGAGGGAGGTGGCCCCCCAGCACCTCGGGGAAGGGAACAATCCCTGGGCATTTCTTTTTTGGCAGGCCCCGGGCGCCCCCTCCTCTGCACCCCCCCGTCCTCCTCCCGCGCTCGGGCGCGGGGACACAATTAAATCAGTGTTCTGCTAACAATCTGCCGGCTAATAAGACATTTTCCTCCCTCTCCCTCCTCCCCCCCACTCCACCCCAATCCGTGTGTGATGGGAGCTCTTTGATATGAGAGTGGACTCTAATGGGTTCGGTGTAAGGGAGCCTTAATTTATTACGTGCCTGTAATTGATGTTTGTATAAAGTAGCTCTTACAGCTCCTCAGAGCGGGAGATGAAAAGCAATCAGTCAGCCATTTGCCTCCAAAGGAAGGAGAGAGGAGAAGACAGACAGCGAGAAAGAACCAGACATACTCATCAAGCCTGGAGAAAAACCCAGAAAACGAGGGAACAAACAAAATCACCCCCGCGCAGCCTCACCAGCGGCTCTGGCACCACTGGGTATCACCGCCAGCATCCCTGCGTACCACCACCAGCATCTCTGGATATCACTGCCAGCATCCCTGGGTATCAGCATCAACATCCCTGGGTGGTGCTGCCAGCATCCCTGGCTACCACTGCCAGCACCCTTGGGTGTTACTGCAAGCAGCTCTGGGTACTGCTGCCAGCATCCCTGGGTATCAACACCAGCATCCCTGGGTACCACTGCCAGCATCCCTGGGTACCACTGCCAGCATCCCTGGGTACCACTGCCAGCATCCCTGGGTATCAACACCAACATCCCTGGGTACCACTGCCAGCATCCCTGGGTATCAACACCAGCATCCCTGGGTACCAACACCAGCATCCCTGGGTATCAACACCAACATCCCTGGGTATCAACACCAGCATCCCTGGGTATCAACACCAGCATCCCTGGGTACCACCCTGGGTACCAGCTGCCACAATCCTGGTTACCCCACCAGCCCCACATTCCCAGGGCCGCATCCTGGTGGGAATGCTGGGGACGGGCAGCCTCGTGGAGCCACGGCAGGGCAGGATGTGATGCCAGGGCAGGATGCGGCCCCCTCCCGCGCCGGCCGGGGCTGATTAGGCTGCAGCAGCCGGTGCTGAGCTGCTCTAATGACGGCGGGCGCTGGGGAGTCACGTGCCGCCCAGCGCCGGCTGGAGAGCCGTACGTCACCGGCCCCGGCAAAAAATCGGTGCTAAATTGAATCAATCCATCTTGGAAATGGCTCTTGTCAGCCAGTGTCAGGGAGAGCGTCTGCAGGAGCGGGATCAGGCGGGGGCAGGCCGGCGAGGGCCAGGCGGGCGGCTCTGCTGCCGCGGCACTGCCGGGTGTCTCCTGACCCCTCCCCGTATGCTGGATGTGGGGGGGTCCTCCTGCTGTCAGGGGGGGCAGAGCAGGATGGGGATCCTCGTCCATACCCAGCAGGGAAAGCAGAGCCCGGAGCAAACTGCGTTGCCTCAGTTTCCCCACACTCCGTGCCCCTCTCTCTGGTGAAGGAGGGCAGTTCTACACCAGGAAAAACCCCAGGAGGGCTGGAGACCCCCCCACTGCCCACGTGCACCCCAACACCGTGCCCAGGGCAGAGTGTGCCAAGCTGGGAAGGACGATTCCGCACCAGGGAGACAAAGACGCCGGCACTTGACACAAATATAGATGGATCCTCGGAGTACGGACCCCGCAGCCTGGCAAATTAAAACGTAGCGCGAGAGGGGGGACGAAAACAGCCCCGGTGATTGATTTTCCATCCAGACATTCAAACCAACCGAATATGTCACCCAGACAAGCCCTCGGAAAGCGGCGGCAAGCCCAGATTTATCCTCCGCTCGGACCGGAGACCATCAATCCCTATCCAAGCCTGGGAAATGGCTTCACGCCCCTGCCTTCCCATCACGGTGCCCATCCCATGGCCGGGCCAGCGGGTGGCACGGGCACCACGATGGGAAGATGGGGCGCAGGAGCCGTCACTGCGCCAGGGAAGAGGATCCAGGCACAGGGACACATACCCAGGCTGCTAACGAAGGCAATTAGAGGGGAAAGCATCCCTCGCACCGCTTCTCCTAATTAAGAACCATCCAATTCCCCAGCCCGCCTGTTCCCCGGCTCCGGTACAGCCTGTTATTTACCTGCAGCTAATAGGTTGGGCGCAGCTAATGATAGTCTTGTATCAAATGGCTGGATCTTGGCTTCTGACAGCTTTAAAGACCCGTCTCGGGGACACGAGGGTTTCTAATTACGGGGTTCGTCACGGGAAGGCTGGGTTCAACGCCAGTCACTCTCCCCTGGTGACATTTCTGCCCGGATTGGAAATCTAAACACAGCCCAGCCAGTTAAGGTTAAAAATACGGCGCTTGACAAGACAAGGGATCATAATTTGGGTCACCGCCGGGTTTAATTAATTGGAATGGAGCAATCAAAGCACAGCGTGCGGTAATTACAGCCCGGGTTGGGGCAGGGCTGGGGGAGGTGGGCGAAGGGATGGGGGGGATGCTCCCCACTGTGGAGACGGGCAGGGAGGCATCGCCCTCGCCCCGGGGTGCAGGCAGGCATCGCGTGCAAGGAGCCGGCAGGGCAGGCAGGGAGATGGGAAGGAAGCGAGCTGGGAGCTTCCAAGCACGCCATTCCCAGCGGATCGCACGCCGGCCCCACAGGAATGCTGGCCGGGCAAAGCGGGGTCCATCCCCAGTGTCCCCATCCCTACAGTGCCACGCGGCCGCAGCCCAGGCTCCCAGGCACCACCGCGGCTCTGCCGGGGCCGCGACGAGTGATTTATTCTCACCAATTACCAGGGCACTTTTCCCTTCGCCAGGACCACGCTTAATTGATTGAAACCCATTGAAAACAAATTAACCGGCACCGGGGCGCAGGAACCTGTTTATGGCTCCTCCGTGGGGCAGCGGGGAGGACACGTGAGTGGCTCTGACACGTGGGTGATGCACAGTGGGATCGGGGGGGGGAAAAGGTGGGACAACCCCAATATCCCCCTAAATATCCCCAGCGCTGCTCACTGGCTCTTCTGCGATGGTTAATGCTGATGCGAGGGGAAACTGAGGCACGGAGCAGCACGGAGCTCACATCCTGGCACTTCCGTGCTGGAAAAGCTGTCCGTGGTATGGACAGGACTGAAGCGTTCCTCCCCACCCCAGCGCCCCGGAGGAGGGATGCTCACGACGGTGACCCCATTAAGCGAACCCAGCTAGCATTAATTTGACCCCATCCGCCGCGCGCTAATCAGCTCTAACCGTGGCACCCAGCTCAATCCAAATTGATTTACCGAGGCTGGAAATGGATACAAATGTGATTAAAGGCTTTTTATTTTCCATAGGTCCTCTCTAAAATGATTTAAATCAATTGCTACGTGCAGGGTCCTCTTCCTCCTCCCCGGCCGACCCCGCGGCGCCGCGCTGTCGGCCGGGGCGGGGGGGGCAGGAATAACACCCCGCTTTCCACATCTACCCCACAAAACCCACCCGGAGGGGAGCAGCACCCCAGCTTCCCCCGCTGACCCCCCGGCACCCCTCGCTGGACCCCTCACATCCTTCACGGGCGGGATGCCGGCGCGCCGGGCGGCCCTGGCGAGCGATCAAAGCCCATTAGGCTGAGCGCCGATGCGCGCCCGTTGTTCGTCAATTATTCAAACAATAATTGCACCCTTATTTAAAGTCTAGTCTTGCGTGCGCGGCACTGCAGGCTGCCAAGGCCCACGTTAGATTTACACCCCCGGCGCGCTCCCGCCGCCAATTAATTAAGCAAACACATTCCTCCGCACGCTCTCAGGTGTGCAACCTGCCCGGTTCAGGTTCAGCCCGGCAGCACTGACACATCCCCACCTGGGCGAGGGGTCACAGCCCCTGCGGGGCCCTATTAGGGCTCCCTGGCTTTAGGGTTTCCCCAGGGATGGCTGCTCTCGCCCTACACCAGAGCTGATTAAAGATTAAGCAGTCCCCTCATCTACTTCCCTATAAATTTTCCCAAATTTGGGAAAAAAAAAGCGAGGAGGAGGGGGTTGACACCAGCATCCGTTGTTAGGGGCCCCCCACGTCCCCAGCAGTCCCTAACGAGGGGGGAGGCTGGGAGTGACAGTCACCAAGAGGTCAATTCATTCATCTGGCCATGTTATTGCAAGTCCAAATTTATTGTCACCGGGCCACATTAGCGCTGGCACGGAGGACGCGAGGTTGCACCCCTACTGAATAAGCAGATAAATGAAAGACATCTGGAGAGCAGAATGAAGGGGCAGATTATTAATGCTGAAATTTAGAAGCCAAGGTCTAAGCCACGAATCCATCAGCGCAACCAGTTATGTCCAATAAATTAGGAGAGATAAGGATTGAAGGATGGTATATTAAAGGCAACATTCATTTCTGAACTGGCACGAGGGCTTGCAGGCATCCTGCCTCCGCAGGGTTAACCCTTGGTGGGCAGGGACGCGGGATGTGGGGTGTGACAGAGCTGAGGAGGCCGATGGTCCCCACACAGAGCCCACCCTGCCACCAGCTGCCTGGTCTGGGGTTGTCACCAGTGCTCACAAGGGGGTGTGAAGGGGGGTGCACCGCGATGGAACGGGCACGATGATGGAGCCTGCAAGGTGACAACAGGGAGGCTGGCACGGGGGCGCAGGGCATCCCATAATCGCCGGGCAGGGAGCACAGGGGTCCCTGGCCCTTCCCGCAGCCCATCCGTCCTCCCCAGTTAAGGGAGGCCTGGGGGTCTGCGTGGCTCCTCGCAGCATCTGTGACCTCCGTCCCTGGGCTGGGGTTCAGCTGGCCCGGATGGTTCTTTGGGGACTCACTGCCGTGGGCGACAGGTAAGGACTGAGGGGACAGAGCCTGTCCGGCCACCCCAGCCCCAGGCCGGACAGCTGTCACCAGGAATTGTCCCTCTGTTCCTCCTCCTTCGGCTGCCTCCCACCCCCAGCCCCCATCCCACTCCAGATCGCAGGTCCCACCACAGCGGCACCTCCTGGCTGTGCCTGCCTCAGTTTCCCTAATGGCATCACGACGGGATGGCAGGATCTGGCTACCCAAGGACACTTCAGTCCCTGTATCCTGCTGGACTTAGGGGTGACACTGCAGCCTGGCACCCCGAGGAGACGTTTTTCCTTGGGGAAAGCAAGGGGACACGGCAGGCCAGGGACTTGTGACCTGTGTAGTGGCACAGGCCTGGGGACAAGCGAGCACCTCCACGCCATGACACCTGGAAGAGGAAAATGGGGATTTTTCGCTCCCAAGCAAACAGTTTGGCTGGGCGACTGCTCAGCAGGGAGAACACCCACCTGTGTCTCCCCTTGGCACCCCACAAACAGCATTTTGGAGGAGAGGTGTGCTAAAATGGGGAGATGATGGTGAAACGGGGGGTTCCCTGATGCTGGTCCCTCCTGGTCCAGCAGCACAGGGATGTAGGGCAGGAAGGCACACGGGGCCCCCCAACACTGACCTGGTCCCCACAACACCAAGCGAGCCCCCTGCCCAGCCCCAAGCCCTCCCAGCACCCACACAGCTCCAGCCCCCCCAGCGCTCCCAGCCGTTTCAGCCTTCCCAGCACTCCCGCCAGTTTCAGCGTTTCTCCCCCTCCCCACGGTGGCTCCCGAGCAAATTTCGACCAGCCTCATCTGGCATCTGAGGGATTTGGGATTTGTTTAAGCTCTTTTCACCCGCCGGACTTTAATCGGCGCATTTGCCTGACCTCCAGCCCCGGCACAACCCCGGCTGTGCCGGCGGTGCCGCCTGAGGGTCCCGGCTCGGGGCGATTCCCAGCACCAAAGCCCGGGGCTGCCCCCAGGATAGCTGGGATTAGCTATCAAATAACTTTGCATTTAAACCCTTTTTAACAGGGCTGGAGGTCGGGAGGGTAAGGGCAGGGGTTAAGCCTGGCCGCGGCCGGGCGCTGACCCCGTGGCCGGGGACGCCGGAGAGGGGACGGGGCGGCACGCGGGGCCGGGGGGTGCGGGACCCTCGCCCCGGCCATGCCACCCACCCGCTTCCCCTTGCACGGTGGGACCGGGGAGGGAGGCAGCTTGTGGGGACCTCGCAGTGGGGTGTCCCCACAGGACAGGGTGTCCCCACAGGAGGGGGTGTCCCCACAGGAGGGGGTGTCCCCACAGGAGGAGTGTCCCCACAACCCCCAGCCTCGCCACTCCCGTCACTTACTGAGGCTCTGCAGCAAAGACGACCAGCTCTTCATCTCCAGCATGGCAGGGGTCCCGTGCCCCCCTCCCCAGGCTGGTGCTCAGGCTGCTGGGGGGGCCCAGGACCGGTCCCACACCCCGGCAGCGGGAGGCACAGCCCCGGCGCTCAGCCGCCGGCGGGTGACAGCGACCATTTTATTCCCTTTTAACTCTGCCTGCGTGGCTCCGGCGCGCTCATCCTCCCCCTCCCCGCCGCCCAGGCTGGTCCTGAGTTGGGGAGCTTTGCTTTTCCCTCCCTTCCCTCCTCCTCCCTCCTTGCACTTGATAGCAGCCTTGTCAAGACCGCCGAGCTGTGCTGACCCCTGCCCTGGCGCTGCTAATTAAGGCGGCACAGTGACAGCCCCAGTGCCTCGCCACCGCGCCGCGGCACCGCTGCTCCTAATTGGAGACGCTTTTGAGTTCTCAAAAACCACCCAGTCGGGGCTAGGGGTGCTGGGGGGTCCTGCACCCATGCCAGGGGGTGGTGCTGCAGGGGGATGTTGAGACCCCAGAAATTATTGAGAAGCTGATGCAAAATTGGATAAAAAGACGCCAAAGTCAGGAGGAAAGTGGGAATGGGATGGATGAAGGTGAGCCATTCCCTCGGGAACGTCCCCCTGCATGAGGGGCACCTCGTGCTGGGGCCTCCCGAGGTATTTTTGGATGGTGAGGAGTGAGGGCAGCGGGCATGGCAGGGAGCCAGGACACAGGGCTGTATCTCCCTGCGGCAGAGCAGGGGCTGCCGAGGGTATCAGCCGGGCCACCTGGCTCCTGTCCCTGTCCCTACCCTGCTGCTGAGACCCTGAGCACCCCGGGGAGCCCCAGCATGGCTGAAGGGAGGCTCGAAGGCGCACCCCAGCACCCGCCCAGCCCCGGGGCCGTGTCCCCTGGGCCGTGCCAGCAGCCTGACGGATCTATTGTGTCGTGACAGACGAGCTGTTTTATCGCGGCGAGGGAGCCAGCGCCAGCCGTCAGGCTGACCCCGCCGG
Source organism: Rhagologus leucostigma (assembly GCA_013397725.1). Taxonomy (NCBI): domain Eukaryota; kingdom Metazoa; phylum Chordata; class Aves; order Passeriformes; genus Rhagologus; species Rhagologus leucostigma. The sequence continues at coordinate 805,260 of VZTD01003139.1, read as the reverse complement.
CGGGCTGAGGAGAAACAGAAGAGGGCTTGTATCATCCGGGGGGTCAGAGGGCACGGAGGCAGCCGGCCCA
>VZTD01003139.1:790644-805155 GCA_013397725.1 Rhagologus leucostigma | reverse complement strand
CCGCGCACTCCCAAATTCCTGGGATGCACGCCCGGGCAGGCAGCTGCGTGCGGCCCCTGAGCCGCAGGTGGGGGGCTGGCAGGCCGTGGGGATGGACACCCCCCCTCAGCACCCCCAGTCCCTGCGCTGCCAGCCCGGCCTCCCCTTGTCATCACTGTAACATGGGGACTGTGCCCTGAAACAGTGTCCCCAAGCTGTCCTGTCCTGTAGCACCCCTGAAACAGTGTCCCCAGGCTGTCCTGTCCCGTAGCACCCTGAAACGGTGTCCCCAACCTGTCCCGTAGCACCCTGAAACGGTGTCCCCAGCTGCCCCATCCCACTGCAGAAGCTGCCTCCACAGGGGGACACAGACAGGGACAAGGATGCTCACAACCACCCCAGTATCTCCCACCTCAAACCAGCGAGCAGGGGGTCACTGCTTTTCCCAGGCCACCCCAAAATCCGGTGTCACCTCCGTGTCAGGGTTCTAGTGGGACAGGCAGGGTGGGATGGCGAGTGCAGCCGTGACTCACATGGAATTCACTGGAAAACGCATCCCCCCAAGGCCGGAGCAATGTCCCAGCACAGTGAGATGGGGATGTTTGGTAGGACCCCGCTCCCAGCAGCAGGAGTTTTGGGCAAGCACTGAGCAATGCTTGTCCCCAAGACTCACATTCCCCTGGGACCAATCCCACTGGGCTGGCATTCCTGGCATCACGCATGGCCAAGCTGTGGGGGCACGATGGTGCCAACCACACGGGTCAGAGCCTGCGTCTGCCCCCTCACCCTGGCACTGCGGGGTCTGTGTAGGGAGCGAATCCCCCCAGAACCTCTCTGAGTTCCCCATCCCTTCCTCCCCTCCCTTCCAGCAGCCTTTGTGCCGCCGCCGAGCCGGCACCTCCGGGGTGGACGCATTAAGGCAGCACAAAGCAGAGCCGAGACGCATTTCGGGTGCAATTTTCCCTGCTTCATTATTGACAAACAAGCTGCTTTGTGCAGGTGATGCCGAGGCCAGCGCGGCAGCTGGGACACCGTGCCACGCCGTGCCGAGCCGCGCCAGCTGGACAGCCCCACTCCTGCCCCACAGACAGCCACGCTGCCCTCCCATCCGCCACATCCCAGATCACCCAGATCCGTGTCACACCTGAAAACCGAGGGGGAAAGAGGCAGGGGGAGCGCTCCGGGCTGAGCACTGGTGNATCCCCCCAAGGCCGGAGCAATGTCCCAGCACAGTGAGATGGGGATGTTTGGTAGGACCCCGCTCCCAGCAGCAGGAGTTTTGGGCAAGCACTGAGCAATGCTTGTCCCCAAGACTCACATTCCCCTGGGACCAATCCCACTGGGCTGGCATTCCTGGCATCACGCATGGCCAAGCTGTGGGGGCACGATGGTGCCAACCACACGGGTCAGAGCCTGCGTCTGCCCCCTCACCCTGGCACTGCGGGGTCTGTGTAGGGAGCGAATCCCCCCAGAACCTCTCTGAGTTCCCCATCCCTTCCTCCCCTCCCTTCCAGCAGCCTTTGTGCCGCCGCCGAGCCGGCACCTCCGGGGTGGACGCATTAAGGCAGCACAAAGCAGAGCCGAGACGCATTTCGGGTGCAATTTTCCCTGCTTCATTATTGACAAACAAGCTGCTTTGTGCAGGTGATGCCGAGGCCAGCGTGGCAGCTGGGACACCGTGCCACGCCGTGCCGAGCCGCGCCAGCTGGACAGCCCCACTCCTGCCCCACAGCCAGCCACGCTGCCCTCCCATCCGCCACATCCCGGATCACCCAGATCCGTGTCACACCTGAAAACCAAGGGGGAAAGAGGCAGGGGGAGCGCTCCGGGCTGAGCACTGGTGCCAGGGCGGGCGCTGGCGTCGCCGCCGGGCAGCCCCTTTCCCCCGGCCGGGGCGGCTGGGCACAGCGTGCGGCGAGTCTGTCGTTAGCGCCGTGCCAAACCCAAAGTGGCTGCTTCGGAACGGCAATCCAATAAAAGTGCTACTTGTCTATTTATCATCCTCAGGGCTTTTTATCACAGTGCAGATGGCTGCTACCTTCGCAAGGCACAGCAGTGTGCTGGCACGCGCCCGCCGCACAGAAGCTCGGGCGCCGCGGAGTCTGTGCGTACACCTGCGAGGAGCCGGCGGCCGCCTGCTCCGGAGAAGCCGGCCGGGAGCCGGGCAGCGCCGCCTGCCAGCGCCACAGCGCCCCAGGACATGCCTGGGTGGTGTTTGCACCGGGCATCGGCACCAGGGATGGGCACTGGGCGTTGGAAAGGGGCACTTGCGCCGGGGATATCCACCGGGCGTTCGCGCTGATCATTTGCACACGGTGTTTGCATGGCGCATTTGCATCAGGGATGGGCACTGGGCCTTGGCACTGGGCATTCCCCGTCCCTGCAAGTGTTCAAGGCCAGGCTGGACACGGCTTGGAGCAACGTGGTCTAGCCTACAGTGTCCCTGCCCATGGCAGGAGGTTGAAACGAGGCGATCTTTAAGGTCTCTTCCAACCCAAACCATTCCACAGTTCCATGATTTGCACTAGGGATGTTCACGAGGGGTTGGCACAGGGCTGCTGCAGCGGGCACGTTCACCGGGCACTTGCAGGGGGTGTTTGTTTGCTCCGGGCACCTGCACCGGGCATTTGCACTGGGGGTTATTAGCGGGCGTTCCACCGGGCACCCGCAGCCTGTCATTACCCGGCTGGGCGGGCTGTGGGCAGCAGCAGCAGCGGCAGCAGCGGGCACAGGGCGGTGGGTGGGAGCCGCTGGAGCAGGTGATTAAAGCTGTATTAAGTGTCTGTCTGCACGCGGGAGAAAACACACCTAATTATCCACCGGAGCCGGCCGGGAGGGAGGAGCGGCCCCGATCGCAATCGCGTAATGAAGTGGAACGCGGGGCCAGGCCTGGCGCGGGCGGTAATTAAAAGGCAGCAAAGCCAGAATTGCAACGGTGGCGGGCAGCGGGCAGGGTCCCAAACCCGGAGCCTCTGACTTCCCTGGGAATCCCTCCTCAGGGAGCCCACTCACATCCCCGCTCCGGGACATCAGCCCGTGCACCGTGGCCTCAAGCCCCACCTGCTTGCGCCAAAGCCCCCCTCTATGGCACAACACCGGCGCGCTCCAGCAAAGCCACCCGGGTGCCGGGACGCGGTGCCAGCACCCCCGCCCTGCCTGCGGGCGCCGGGCAGGCACCGCCGTGGCACCGTTGCATGGGCGTCGAGCGCGGCCCGCTGCGCGGAGGCGATGCCGGGACACAGAGGGCCGGCGCCGCTGGAAAAGGCGGCGGCGAGGCGGCAGGGGCGGCCGGCCCCACCTCTTGCACCGGAGCCAAAGCCGCCAACCCACGCCACCGCTCCCTGAGCGGGTCCGGCGGGTCAGGAGCGCCCCGGGCAGACGCCGCGTCACCCTGCCTGTGCCCGGCGTCCGCAGCACCGCTGCAGGGACCCCACGCCCGTGCCTCCCCCCTGGTCTGGCCGCCCCAGCCGGTTGGGAAGAGGCCGGGCTTGCCCGGGAATGCCGCTTGCATCAGCCTCGGCCTGGCTGGCACCGCTGGCAGGCGGGGACGTGCAGTGCCAGCGGGCAGCACGCTGGGGTCAGGCCCCGGAGAGACGCAGCGGGAATAAGGGCATCCCTGGCAGCACCACAGGGACCCCCACATCCTGTGGGGTGGTGGCACGGGGGACACTCAGAGGGGCAGTGACCATCCATCTCACCTCCCTGTCATTCCAACTGCAGCACGCCGCCGTGCCAGCGCTCACAGCCCCATCCATGGCACGGTGACAATCTCCACCACAACGTGTGGCACGGTGGCAGGCGGTGAGGACACGGGAGGACGTCCCCTCCTTCTCCTCTCCCTGTCTTTTTCTCCTTCTAATGTTTTTTTCCTCCAAGCTCTCCAGAACAAAGTACACACTCTACCTCTTCAAACCCACCACCATCTGTCCGTCCGTCTGAGCGCCACAGCCCTGCCGCTTCGAGCGGCCGCCTCCGAGCAGATGGTGACAGGGGAAGGACAAGCCGCTGCCACACAGGGCCTTCGACGGCAGCGGGTCACGGCGGCTCCATCGGCCCTGACCTCCTCATCCTCCCCGGCATGGTAATTACCCAGCGCGCCGAGCAAACAGCCTGCGCCGGGTCATTGTGCCGGACACCAACAAAGGGCGGCCGACGGCGGGACCTCCCGACCCCTGCCAGCCCCTGCCGACCCCCGCCACCCCTGCCCTCCGCCAAAAGAGCAATAAATCAAAGCGATGGGACGGGGACACACTGGCAGGCAGGGATGGGGATGGGGACTCCCTCCCCACCAGCACGTGGATGCAGCCCCTGCACCTGGGCGATGAGCAGCCCCCCTGGATTAGCGAGGCCGTGCAAAGCGTGGGGCGCATCCCCCTCCCCGGCAGAGGGGACAAGTCCCTGCTGCCCTTGGGGACACACACAGGCTGTGTGTGCTCCCAGGCTGAGCGCAGAGGAGCGAAGGATGCTCCCTCCCCCTCCACCCTCCGGTCACAGCCAGTTAATGGGGAATTTCATGGGTGCGGCACAGCGGAGCGCGGCCGGGAACATGCCGGAGCCATCTGCTCGCAGGACCTGGGGCTGTCGAGCCGCCCTGACCTCGGCAAGGCAAACAATTTGCAGGAGCAGATGTCGCACCCTCCCTTCCTCCCAGGGCTGTGGGTGTGTCACCCCCCGGGCTCGGCACCCCCACAACCCCCCGGCACCTCGGGGTGGTCCCTTGCACCGAGCCGAGGGCACAACCAGAGAGCAAAGGCACATTGCAGAGACCTGGGAATCTCGCTGCAAGAGTGACACCCCCAAAATATGGGGCCTTTGGGAATCTGGGCATGGCACAGCGGCGCAGAGGATCCCTGCTCTCTCCTGGTGCCCCCGGGCACCCCAGCCGGGTGCCACTTCACAGGTTGCCATCCCCCTGAGCCCGTTGGCAAGGATTTGGAGATCCGGCTGTGCCCACAGAGCTCACACCCTGCAACTCCCCCTGCCCTGGCAGCAGCGCACAAAGGTGCCTGGCTCTGCCACCGCCCGCACGTAGCACGGCATGGCACGGGGGCAAAGGTGCAGGCGCAGCTGCTCCGGCAGCAGATCCCGGCTGGATCCAGGTTGGTTTCCTGCAGGTCCCCGGGAGTGGCTAGCACCGGTGTCTTTCGGACTGATTAAAATTCATTCTGCATGATTTAGGACCTAATCTCGGTGAAACTCCACAGCGCTTTATTAATAGCGCATTAGTGGATAATTCATGCGTTCGGATGAAAAATCAGTCCGTGTTATTCTCCGGGAGGGGGGGACACGCTGGGGGGGGGGACACGGGCGCGGGGAGGGGGGCACCCCGCTCACCCAGCCTCCCGCACCTCCCCGCCGCCGCCGCATCACGGCGAGGCAGCAGCCCTTCTGACAACTGCCACCACTCATTAATCTTGACGAGTTTTCTGCTGAATATTCTTCCACAGGCTTTCAAACCGTTCACTAATTGCAATTAATCACTTACCGAAACAGATGTCAGGAACAATGGAATTGGGAAGTCTGGAGGCTTGATAAAGCTGTCAGAGGAGCGCGCTCGTGTGGCAGCGGGTGCCAAAAGGCGCTGGCAACACCTTCCCCCAGCCATGTGCTGGGGGGACCCGGTGACCCCGTCCTGCCCGCGCGGCATCTGTCCACCCCGGGGAGGGAAAACGCACGGAGAGGGGGCACGGGGGGCTCTGCGTCCCCATCAGCCCCCAGCGCACGGGACGGGGATGTGGGAACTGGTTTTTGGTGACGGGAATGGCGCACCTGCAGGGAATACCACGGGTCCCATGAGCACGGCTTCGCCCTGACACCGGGGCGGCTCGGGCTCTGCTCTCCATCAGGAAAGCCGCACGGAGCCCCAGCGGGGCGTCACGTCCGCCGTGCCTCGCGCAGGCGACGGCACGTTCCCCGTCCCTGCCAGACGCCGCTTTAGCACCAGCAGGGATCCAACAGCCTTCCCAGGCAGGCGCGCCACGCTGTTTACCCATCACACATGAAAGGTGCCGAGCTGACAGCTCCCAAGATGGGAGAGAGCTCCCGGAGACGCTGATGGGGCCAAGGCGCCAGCGCGCCTTCGCCTCCTGCCCTTGGAGACCCCAAAGGCCACCCCATAGGTGACCCCAGCAAAGGGCAGCCCCCGGGCTTCTGCTCCCCTGCAGCTTTACCAGCTGCAGCTCTGCACATTCTCACACCTCAGCTGCTCCCCCAGCTTGAAGCCATCCTTTGGGAACAAGGTGGGGACAGGCTGGGAGAGGGAGCACTTTCCCAGTCCCCCACGAGGTAGAGGATGCCGCACAGCCTGAGGCCACCAAGCGCAACTGAGTCCCCCAAGCACTGTGGGGACACCGCCGGGGGGACCCCCACACCTCCCCAGCAGGCAGAGCCCGGGGGATTGGAGCATCCTTCCGGGGCTGGCGCGGTGCGAGCCCAGCCCAGGGCTCGTGACCGGCGCGGCCCCGACACATGTTACAATAAATATTCTGCACAGACACCGTTCCATATGTATGATCCGGTGGGGTGATGATTTTTCTACTGATCACTGGAAGTGACAGCTGTGCGGAGAGCAGGAGAAACAAAGGCACCGACTGCTCTCCCCGTTACACTCCGCTAGCGACATGATGGTGTGACACGGAGAGGCAGCATCTGGTGGCGCAGGGACCGGCAACCGGGACGGGACGCCTGTTAGCGCCCGCCACAAAGGGGTGGCCATGGGTTGGGGACAGGGACGGGGTGGAAATAAGGATGGGGTGGCCATGGGGATGGGGTGACGAAGGAAACAGGGTGGAAATAAGGATGGGGTGGCAATGGGGACAGGGTGACAATAGAGGTAGGGTGGCGATGGGGATGGTGTGGTCATGGGAATGAGGTGACCAGGGGACCAGAGTGGAAAAAAGGATGAAGTGGCAATGGGAAAGGGGTGGCCATGGAGATGGAGTGGAAATACGCATGGGGTAGCAATGGGGACAGGGTGGCTTGGGGAAAGGAATGGGGACAGGATGGTGATGGGTATTGGGCAGCAACGAAGATGAGGTGGCCATGGATGAGTATGAGCTGAAAAGAAGGATGGGGTGGCAATATGGTGACAATAAGAATGGGGTGGCAAAGACGGTGACAATGGCGATGGGGTGGCCATGGCAATAGGATGGAAATAAGGATGGAGTGGTGATGGCAACAGGGTGGCAATGGGGACAGGTGATGGGAATGGGGTGGAAATATGGATAGGCGTCAGTGCGGATGGGATGTCCATGGGAATAGGGCAGAAATAAGGATGGGGTGGCCGTGGGGATGGCTCCCTTCAGCCCTCTCATGCTCCACACCAGCCCCCAGCCCCTCCATGCTGCCCTCCTGCCCCCACAGTGGCTGTGGGATGGGTACAGGGAGCACCCAGCCACCGCAGCACCCGGCCCAGGCAGGGTCAATATTTGCATTTGATTTGCAAGCGTTTCCTCCCCTCAGATAACGGCGAGGCCGCCGCACGTACGGGAGGGAGAAGCGCTGGGCTGGGTTAATTATTAGCGAACATGCAAATTCCCCCTCCACGAGATAACAATAAACACCGTGATTTCAGCGAGATAAACAGGGCTTTAAATTTCCAGCAGCCTTTACTGGTGTAAAAATAAGCGTCCCTTATTTATTTAGCTCCTTTGAGAAACCACATCAGTCCCCAAACACAGTCTTTTACTGTCAAGCTACAGTAGAAGCCTTTATAGGCGGCGAAGATCCTGACAGCTACCCCTAGCACAACCATCTTTTATTCATGCTCATAATATAAACTGTATTGCCTCAGAAACAAAAGGATTTAACTCGCTGCTGGCCGGGTGGCAGCGGCCGAGCCGAGGTCCCTGCTGGGGGCACGTGGTTGGGATGGCTTCGCTCTGACATCCCACATCTCTTCATCCCTCAGGATGCCTCCTCCTAGGGACAGTGCTGAGACAGACCCCTGCTCTGATGCATCAGCACATCCACGGATAAAATAAGCCAAAATAACAATTCCCCCCCCAACCTGGAGCCATTAGGCAAAGCCTCCGTGCTCTGCGGTTCCGAATCCCACCCTGCCTGCACAGACACAGGAAGAGCAGCGGTTACAAGAGTGGTTCGTATTTAATAATGCAATTTATATTCCACTCTCAACATAAACTATTGTAAAGGCACACTAATGTAAAAATACATCTGGCTTGTCAATAGTTTATCTTCTGGATCTGCATCTAAATCCCTGGGCATTCTTGACTTATGGCTGCACCAGTGTCTAATGAATAAAAAGGTGCAAATTATAGGCCTTGCTTTAATGCTCATCATAAAATTAGATGATAGTTGCAAAAGCTGCATTCTCCTGCCCACAGTGCAGCAATGGTAAGCTATAAATAAAGTGTATTTAATGTATCCCAGCGCTGCGCAGAGCCAGGAAACAGTATGTTACTGCACAGCCTTCAATGGATCCGCCACCAGTTCAATGAAGTGATAACTGATCCATCATGTGAATTTATGTTAACTGTCTGCTCGCAAAGTCACGGCCCCAGCACTGTAAATAGCCCACAATCCTTCCAGCCCGGCCTGCCTGCCAATAAACCTGTCACCGGCAGGCTGGGAGCAGCCACCTTAGGACACCGCAGACAAACCATTACAGCTTGGGTTTCCTCCTGGTTTTTCCATCGCCGCCGTGCCTTGGTTTACCCGCAGCCCAGCACCCCCCTCCTCGGGGCTTCCCAACCCCGTGCGATGCTCTTCCACCTCCCTGGAGCTGTCACATCAGGGATGCGGGAAGCCCGGATGGGATCCGGGGGGCTGGCGGGTGCGTGGGTGGGATGGCTCCCGTTCCGGCGACAGGCAAATGATGGGAAGGGGGGGACAGGCTGGAAGTGGAGCCTTTCCAGTTCCTGCAACAGGGTGGGATGCAGAGCTGGGAGGGCATGGGCATGGTGGGAACCATTCACTGGATGGGGACAGAAATGGAGCTGCATCGTGACTGGAAAGCATCCTCTTCCCGCAGAGATGTGTGTCCCAGGGCTGGCACCTGGAAAGAAGACATCCCTGGGAAGGAGACACCCCTGGGAAGGAGTGTTCCTGGGAAGAAGATGTGGTCACGAGGAAGGAGATGTTCCTAAAGATGTGGTCCCCAGGGAGGAAACATTCCCAAGCAGATGTCCCCAAGAAGCAGATGTCTTTGGGAAGGAGATGTCCCTGGGAAGATGTCATCCCCTGGAAGGATGTCCCTGGTAAGGTGTCCCTGGGAAGATGATGTCCTAGGGAATGACATCCCCAGGTAGAGGATGAGCCTGAGAAAATGCGGTCCCTGGGAAGGAAATGTCCCCAGGAAGCAGATGTCTTTGGGAAGGAGATGTGCTCAGGAAGAAGACATCCCTGGAAGGAGATGTCCCCAGCAAGGAGACATCGCTGGGAAGGTGTCATCCACAGGGAGCTGTCCCTGGGAAGAAGATGTGTCTGGGAAGATAGCATCTCCTGGAAGGAGACATCCCCCGCAAGGATGTCCCTGGGAAGGTGTCACCCACAGGGAGGTGTCTCTGGAAAAGTGTCAGGAAGAGGATGTCCCTGGGAAGACGTGATACTCAGGAAGGAGAAGTGCCTGAGAAGATGTCTCCCGGAAGACACAGTCCTGGGGAAGAAGATGTTCCCAGGAAGCAGACATATTTGGGAAGGAGATGTCCCCAGGAAGGAGACATCCCTGGGAAGATGTCATCCCCTGGAAGGTGACGTCCCTGTCATGGACGTCCCAGGGCAGGCATCATCTGCAGGGATGTATCACCAGGAAGAAGATGTCCCGGGGAAAAAGACATCCCTTAGGAAGGAGATATCCCCCTTCAAGCAGCCCAAACCCATGGAGCCCCAGCAGGGAGAGACAGGGGACACAGTGATCCTTGGGGAGCAAGGTGGCACCCAGGAGGACACGGGGGACACCCACCGCGCCCGCGGGAAGCAGCGTTCGCCATCACCCGGCTCTCATTAACGCGGTGCTGAGCAGCCCCTAATAATAGCAACAGTAAATTCTCCTACCCAATTCGGGCCCATTTCTATAAATAATGTAGAATCTTTTTATTTACTGACAGGTTGTAAAAGTATCAGTGAGAATAATGTGAAATCAGGCGCTGCTGAATAATTCATGGCAGCGGCTCCGCTCTCCCCGTCCCCGCGCTCCCCTGGCCCCGGCGTTTACACGACAGCACCTTGCGCCCGGGTTTATCTCATAAAAACCAGGACTAACGACCTGGCACTAATTCTTTATCAACAGGGACTTTCACAGCGAGGGGAGGAGGAAGGAAATAGAAAGAAATAAAAATAACCCCGGGTGCACCCTATAAAAAATGCACGGGCCCATGTCCTCGCCTCCGCACGGAGCCGGCCATCCCCGGCTCCTCCCATCTGCACTTCCCCACAGACCCCACAGCCTCTCCAAAATTTAGTACTAATTAGCAGCACCCACAGCCCCACACTGGCATCCTGGGGCAGCGAGTGCAGGAAGGGTGGCACGACCCTGCTGGGACATGGGGACACCAGCACGACCCATGGGAACACCGGGAGGAGTGATGGAGAGACTGGCAGAACCCATGGGGACAATGGCAGGAGCTGTGGGGACGATGACAAGACCCATGGGAATGATGGTAGGACCCATGGGGACACCAACAGGACCCATGGGGATGGTGGCAGGACCCACGGGAACACCAGCAAGGCGCAGAGGGATGATGGCAGGATCCATGGGGATGGTGGCAGGACCCATGGGAACACTGGCAGGACCCACAGGGGTAGCAGCAGAATCCACGGGGACAATGGCAGGATGCTCCCTCTGTCCCCATGTCACCCTCAGGGAAGCCAGCCTTGGGCAGCACACCCCTGCTGGGGGCAGATGGGTTAAATTTGGGCAGAAAAACCTGATCGCTGGGGCAACTAATCCCTGTAACAACCTGATCCGGTGTCCCTCATCCCTCCTGCCACCACTGAGGGCCATGGGGACAGCAGGGACACCCCCTGCAGCCGCCCCCATCCCCTCCCCAGAACAATACCTACCCGCCGCCGTTTTGATGTGCGGCACAAAAGCCGGGAGAGCTTTCCATGTAACATGATAAAAGCAAGTCCCCAGCCAGCACAATTATTTGATAATTCTCCCTTAACACCCATCAAATTAAAGCAATGTCCAAGGGCTGCCTGAAGTGGCACTGATAGGTATTAAACTTTAATGAGATTTAATGGCACTGCCCTACTTTTTAAGCGCTCGGGCCTACATTTATGAACATTTAATTTCCCGGGCCCTGACCTCTTTTTTTCTTTTCCCCCTTTTCCCCGCGGCCCCCCCTGCCCGCCCGCCGGCACAGCTGGATTCTGTTAGTGCTGGCGGCCGCCCCGACCCGGGATGCTCGGCCAGCCCCGAGCCCATGGAAATCTCCAGGCGCTGCGGGGTGAGATCTTGACTCCTGCAGGGAGCCAAGTGGGGAGGGAGAGCCCAGGGAAAAGCCAGTGGGGAAAGGTGGGTGCAGATGTGATTCGCCGGCAGCGAACGCAGCCGAATTTATGGAATGACTTAATTAATTTGCTCCTGGGATGAAATGACACTGCGGGTCCGAGTGGTTGGAGGGCCCTCGTCCTGCTGCAATGGGTTTGTTTAAGCACCCCTGAAAAATAAGTGTGCTCCCATTGCAAACCCACTGTGCCAGGCTAAATTTGGGGGCTCAGACCTCTCAATGCCCCCCAGGGACAGAACACAGCCCACTGATCCAGTTTATTGCTGCCCTCTAGTGTGTATGGGACAGCCCAGGCCTGCTGTCACTTGTCCCCCTCCCCACGTGTCCCCCCGGCCACTTGGCCACCAGGACGCTGTGTCTCAAGTGGGAACAGCTGATGAGATGCTCAGAGCCCTGACAAACGGGGTACCAGAGAGCATCACCTCAGCACCCCAAAATCCCACTAACGGGGCTGCAAGATGGGCACCGTGGCACAGACTGGCACCAGTGACACCGGGCATCACCTCCTGCCCCGTGGCATGGCAAGGCCAAGTTGGACGGGGCTTGGAGCAACCTGGTCTAGTGGAAGGTGTCCCTGCCCACTGCAGGGGGTTGGAATGAGATGAGCTTTGAGATCACTTCCAGCTCAAATTACCCTGTGATTCTATGGTCCTGGTGGGATACAGGATGCAGCGTTTCCCTACACTGGGAGTACCAACCAGGCTGCTGGCATGGGTGACCACTCATGGCATGAGGGTCAGGGAAACTGAGGCCAGCTTCTGTGCTGGAAATGTCCCTCTCCCGCCTTCCCAGCACCCACCTCCAACCGCAGGGAGCCCAGCAGCAGGAATGCAAAGGCAGGGCAATAAAAAGGAGCATTATCAAGCCCCAGCAGAGCTGACAGCTCAGGGAGGAGAGCAGGGAGGGAGGGAAAGGAACAGAAAGGAAAAAAAAACCCCACCCTTAACCCCGAGATCACTTATCATTCAGGCTGCATCACGCATCTAGAAAGTGCAGACACAAAAATGTAATGTCATAACATTCGCAGTTCAATAACCTTTGCTTCACGAGACGGCTTGAACTGTCAGAGGAGCTGGAAGGTAAATATTTCAGCGCCCAGGCACTGAATGCAAAGGCGTGGGGAGGGGGTCGGCCTCGGCTTCCCCGGCTCGCCCCCACACGTTCAAAAAACCCCCGCCGTCNCGGCTCGCCTCGACACGTTCAAATATCCCCCGCCGTAAATCCCGGCCGGCGCTGGGGAAAGGCCGTGGCGCGGATAAAATACGAGCAGATATAAAGCCAGACACCTTTATTGTTCGGCAAAGTCTTCCAACAAGTTATGAACCCGCAGCTTGACCCTAACCCATCATCTTGTTATACAGCGGAAACAAAGGCAGCGCCGGGAGCCGGGGCTGGAGCGGGGCAGGATGCGGGTGGGAAGGAGGAAAACCCAGGCCGCCTCCTCCACGGGGGATATTTGGGTGTCATTCATCCCTAAACCCCACATCTACCACGCTCCAGGCTGCCTGTGGGGGAGCAGACCCCGTGTTAGCCCCTTCCAAGGAGCCTCCCTGCCAGGTTCAAGGGTACAGAATTCCTTTACCCGGGGTTAACAGGAGCAGGACCCAGCAAACACCGGTTAACCAGGATGGCTCATGTGCCATGCGGGCAGGAGGAAGGAGATTGCACAGCCAAGGAACAACGGCTGCAGCGGGTGGCAAACCAGTGAGGGATCCAAGGGGGAGCAGAGGGATTTCCCAACGGGGAGAACTCCCCTAACAGCACTGGGAAGGTGCCGGCACCAGGGCTGTGTGCGCAAAAGGGACAGCACGGCACGCTGGGCAGTCCAAGGTGGCTGCACGGCACAGCGGGCAGCGCCCCAGCATCCAAGCCAGTTGCATGGCACGGTACAGCACAGCAAGGTGGGCAACAGCAGCGCCAAGCAGCTTGCACAGCCCCTGCGCGGCACACGCTGCACGGACCTCCCTGATCCAACCGCGCGGCGCAGCTGGGGACAACCGGAGCCACCTGCCTGCAGCCGGGCTGGCTCTGCCACGGCACACCCCAAACGCTGCAGGGGAGCGGGACACCCCCGTGCCAAGCAGGGAGGGCATCCAAGGGGGCACGGACGCGGAGGGGAACAGTTAAACGGCCCCCGCCCGCACGGGGCATGCGGCAACAGGCACCGTCGCACCCTCCCCAAACACCTGCTACCGCCGCGCTGGCACAGGGCGAGCGCCCGGGGCGGGCACGGCAGCGGTGGCGGCGGGGAGCACGCCAGGGCCCGCAGCAAGAAGCGGCATGTCTGCGCTTGGCAGCACAACAGAGAGCAGGTGACAAGCGCGCCGGCGGTCGCTTTATTACAGGAAGCGAGCACGCAAGCATCTGACGCCGCGCTGCCCGGAGAGAAAATAAAACACCCCCCTCCCCTGCCATTAACAATCCCTCCGCGGGCGCCAGAGAAGGGCCCCCGGATGTGGGGGGTGGGTGCCCTGCTGCAAAATGATGGCCCGGTGGCATCACAGCTCAGCCTCCCCCCCCGCATCACTCCCAAGGCCAAGAAAATCCCAAGGGAGTAAAATTATGTGTGTGTGTGTGTGCACAAACATTTTTCCTCGGCAAACACTCCCCAAGACAACAAAATCAGCCGCCCCTGCACCCGTTCCCGCGCCGCCCCGCTCCTCTGACCCAGCAATTAGAGGCAGGCATTAATATTTAAATATTGCCAGCTCGGGAGAAGGGAAATCAAATAAAACACGCCGACGTGCCGGCAGCACATCCAGCTCCCGCTCCATCGGCCTCAAAGAGGGTGCACGGCAGCAGGGGGGGTGCTGTGCCACACCGCCGGGGACACCAGGGTATTGATGTCACGAGGGGAACCCCCTTTCTGGGCCAAATCAGGGTGAGCAAGGAGGTGGCCAGCAAATGGTGAGCAAGCAGCAGAGATGCTTTTGCCTGTTCAGCTGGGGGGTTTCAAAGGAACCCCAACCCCATGCTGACCATGTTTTGGGGTCCCCGCTCCCTCCCAACCGCAAAGCACCTGCCTGCAGGGTGCTGGGGACACACACATTCAGGCTGT
>VZTD01003139.1:749258-771365 GCA_013397725.1 Rhagologus leucostigma | reverse complement strand
CGTGCGGTGTCGCCTCTGCCCCAGCCTCGGGCAGCTTCCCGGGGGGGGGTTGGGCTCGCATCCCGCATCCCTGCATCTCTCCCCGGGCAGCATCCCGCGGGGGGTGGGCTCGTATCCTGCATTCCTCTGCCTCCAAGAGCAGGACCCACAGCCACGCAAGGGGTTCAGGCGCAGCTCAGCGCGTTCCCCCTGCCCGAGTTCCCACTCCCACGCAGGGAAAGCGGCTCCTGCCCTGCCAGGAGCACAGAGCCCTTTGGAATGCCCCAAATCCACCCTTCTAGGCAGAAAAGGGGAAACTGAGGCAGAAGAGGGGAAAACAGGAAGAAGGGGGGACATTGAGGTAGGAGAGGGACACTGAGGCGGGAGGGGGAAAACTGAGGCAGAAGGACACAAAGAGAGGGGAAACTGAGGCAGGAGGGGGTGAGTCCACGCTGGTGGCTCAGATCTGCGTGGGGGCAGAGTGGGGCTGTCCCCAGCCAGCCCTGGGGACATCACTGCCCTGGGACATCGGCACCGGCATGTCCTGGCGGGCTGGCTGCCCCCGGCAGGCGGGAGGAGGGGGTACCCCGGGAAAGGGGTGCCAGAAAGAGCGCCAGGCTCGGCCCCGGCCAGGGGAAGGAGTTAATCCCATTATTGGCAGGCTCACAGATGGCGGCTGCACTATTCCCGTGCTTAGCAGATTGAACAGATCAGGCAGGAGGGAGGGAAGGAGGTGGGGGGAACTCCCCCCCCAAGCACCCACAGAACAGGGGTGTGAGGCGCCGCGAACACCCCCTCCACCCCGTAAGAGCCTGAGAGCACCCAGGGGTGCTGCCCCGCTCCCCACTGCACCCCTTGCCAACATAAATCCATCTAGTCTGCCCTGGACAAGGGGTGGCAGACACAGCAGGGGACTCGGGGACATCCCTGCTGTCCCCACGCCAAACCTGCCACCCCCCAGATCCTCCGGGAGGTCAAGGGCCAGGTCCCGTTTCCCTGGCTCGGGGAGATTTGAGCAGCTGCTCCCAGGGCATCAGCAGCCAGGGTTGGAGCCCGGGATTAGGGAGTGTGGGAAAGGGCTGGCGGGAAGCCAGGGACAGAGAGGCTGGAACGTCCTGAGCAGGGAGGACAACCGAAAAGGGAGGGAGGGATGAGGGAAGGAGGGAGGGAAGAGCAGGAGCCAACAGCTCCTCACCCCCGCGACACCAGCGTGGAACCACAAGGCTCCACCCGAGCGCCTCCATCCCTGCCACGAGCTCGCCAGGGCTCAGCGACCTCCACCCCACAGCCTTTCCCCACCGCGGCAGACCCGGGATAACCCCGGGTGCCAGGTCCGGGTGGCTCCCAGCCCAGTCCCAGCCGGCAGGATGAGGCCACCTCCAAAGCAAAGGTGCCCGCTTGCCTTTTGGAAAACAGCTGGAAAACACCGCGCCTTTGAGTCTGAGGGGTGAGCAGCGGTGCCCAGCCTGGCACCCCGCAAAATAACCCCCGTGGCCACCCGCAGCAGCCCCCCACACCCCTCTCATCCCCCCTGGGGGGCACCCCCAGCACGGGGAGGGCACACGGTGAGACATCCCCTTGCAGAGGGCACCGAGCCACCATGCCGGGGATTGCCAAGGCGATGGGAGAGTGGCAATGTGGGTGGAAAATGTTGGGGATGCAACCCCACAGGGCTGGGGGCCCCTCCAATATGCACTGGGAGATGGGTTGGGGGGCCATGGCACCCCCCAGCTCCCACCCCAGGCAGGGAATTGGGATGTACCCACTCCCAGGCCCCACTGCTCAGGGCTGGTGTCCCCATGCCAGTCCCTACCCTGTCCTTCGGGGTCTCTGCAGGTTTGGGGGGGCACGAATGTGAGCACTGGAGAGAGCACAGCCCCAGCACCCCGGCACAGCTCAGCTCAGTGGCACTGAGGGCATCCCGGCCAGAGACTGACCCCAAGCAGGAGGGGACAGCCCCAGAGCCCTGGGGACACCAGGGGTACCGAGGGAAGCAGGAAAGCCCTGGTGGCACCTTGTCCACGCTACAGCACAGGATGGAGCCCAGGGCAAGCAAGGCCTCACAGGGTGAGGGCTGGCAGGAGGGTGGGCAGGCCGCTCCTCAGCCCTTCATGCCTCAGTTTCCCCAGCCGTGCCTCAGTTTCCCCCAGCATTCCGGCCTTACGGCTGCAGGCGGGATCACCACGGGCAGTCCCTGCCCAGCCCCACGGCTCACCCGGCACGCTGGCAGCACGGTGACAGCGCTGCTTCCAAACCTGCCCTGCCAGCAGCTCCGGCACAGCTCCCAGGGACCCACCCCAGCCCCTGGCACAGGGCAGAGGGTGCTCGGTGGCCGCATGGCGAGTGTCCCTCTCTATTGCTGCTCCAGGCACCAGCCAGCTCGGGAACACAGCTCGGGTGCCTCAAGAGCCCGGTCAAAGCCCTGGTAAACCCACTCTGGGACATCCCCAGCTCCCGCCTCCACCCCAGCCCAGCACAGGGCTCCCCAAACCTCAGCATCCTCCCTCTGGAAGCTCAGCCCGGCAACGCTGCTCCCACAAACCGTGCAAAGCTGTGGGTGCCAAGCTGTGGGGATGCTCAGCCATCCCCAGGTTTTTTGGGGGGGATCTCCCCCATTCCCAGCCAGTTCTTCCCATCCATTCGAGATCTGAGGATCCATCAGATGGGAGCAGACAGGTTGGGGCTGGGAGCTGCCTCCCGTGGCAGCCCAGACAGGCTCCCAGGGGACTAATACCGGCATGTAAATATTAGATACTTCTGTCTCCTCCGAGGCCAATTACACAAATCGTGGCAGCTCCCGCAGGACTCTCCGCTCCTACTTACTGTATCATCATTAACAGCTTATTAGAGAACAGCTGCTCCGAGAGGGGGAAACAAAAAAAGGAGAAGCCAGCAGGAGAGGCGGGAAGGAGACGGGCACAGAGGAGGACAGGGAAGTGTGACCTCCGCCCTGCCCCGGCACTCAGGGACACCAGGGACATCGTTCCCAGGGTGGCACGGGCGTGCTCAGCCCTCTCTGCAAAGCCAGCGGCGGGACCGGTCCGAAATCCACGGCGGGATCTGCTGTGGGGTTCCCTGGAGGTGCTGGGAAGGGGGCAGAGGGACAGGCCTTGCCGGTGTTGGAGCGGGAGGTGGCGGGGGACAGGAGTGAGGTGGCTGCAGGGAAAGCAGGAGCTGGGGCGAAGTCACCAAAGCAGCCTGGCACCTCTTCACCAGGGGCATTTTTGGGGGTGGGAGGTCCCTTCATGGCCTGAGGGAGGATATTCCTCAGCCTTCGGGTGCTGGGATGAGAGGACGGGAGGTTTAGGATCAGCTCCCCAGCACGACCCAGCGTCCCTGAGGGGGGACACACATCCCTACACCAACCACAGCATCATTAAAAAGTGCAGCTAATTGGGAGCCAGACACTCCTTGCCCTCCTCCCGGTCCCTTGGGGGTGACAGCAGCCAGGCTGGGAGCGGCTGGGGGGTTTTCTGGGGGTGCCACATCCGTCCACCCTTCCCAAGCCTTCCGAGTGCAATTAGGCACCGTCAGTCCCAGCCCTGACACCCATTCACGTCCCCTGCGGCCACCGAGGGCAGCCGGGGTCCCCAGCGGGGTGGCCGCGGGCAGGTGGCCGGGGCAGGTGGCCCTGCTGGGAGCCGCGTCCCCGGGAGGATGTCACGACATGCTTGTGGTGCGCTCTAGCGTCAGGCGGCATTAATGCATTGCTGGCAGCAGGCACGAGCTGCACGGCTGGACACGGACACGGCCGTGGGCACGGACACCTGGGCACGGACACCTGGACACGGATCCGCGTGGGGACGGACACCTGGACACACACACGCACGCGGGGAAGGACACTGGCACAGCCACCAGACCCCCTTGGACAAGCGACACAGGCACCAGCTGCACCTCACCCCAGCTCGGGTGGCTTTGCTGGGCCGATGTCCCATGCTGGGGGGGGACAAACCACCCCAGGCAGGGGCAGATGCTCCGCGGAGGGGAGGGGGAGAGGGGCTCCCCAGGGCTTTCGGGGGCCGGGGAGGCAGCAGCTTCCTGTCTGATTGCTAATTATCCTCGTTATTCCGTGTCAGACACTTTATGAAGCACCGCAGTGATTTGCTCTTTCCCTGTAATTAGGCACGTCGCAATTACCATCTAATTCAAGTTCAAGCTCCGCGTCCTCGCGACCTTCCCGGCCTCGACACGATGTCCCCGCTTGTCTCTGCGGGGCCCCCCTGATGTCACCCCTGCCCCGTGTCTGGTTCTCCAGAGGGGAGAGGGGCACCGAGGGGCTGAGGGAGGACAAGGCACAAAACCACCCCCTCCAAAACCTCCCCAGCTAAACGTGACACCAAAAGCCCCACGCCAGCTTTGGGGACCCCCTGCAGGAGGGTGACAGTCCCCAGTACAACGCTCCTGAGCATCCCTGAGCCCTTTGGGTTTTGGGGTGAGGGCCGAGCCCCAGCACACAGCCGGGCCCTGCCCACACACAGCTCCCAGCCAGCTGCCACCTCGTCCCCTGCGGTGACATTTTAGATTCCACAGGACGTATTTAACACATCCATGTCACACCCTCGGTTCCCATTCCCACAGGGACAACAGCACTGAAACAGTGAGGAAAAAATGGAATATAAAGAGCGGGAGCCTGGGTGACTGATGGGCAGCTCTTGTATCTTCCCAGCGTGGCACTGGGATTCCCCCTCCCCGCCTGGCTCGTGGCATTTGCTCCAGGAAGAGCCACATCTCCTCGTGGAGCATCCCAAAAACGCCGCCGGTGCCGCAGCCCTGGGCGCCGTGCCGTGCCAGGCTCCGGTGGCACCGGAGTCCCCGCAGAAGGATGCTCCCCTCCTCCTCCTCCCAGCAGCTAATTAATCCTTCTGCTCAGGCAGAGCTCATTAGCGCTGGTGCAGCGCGGGGCTGCTCCGGCCGCCCGGCACAGCCGCCCTTCCCAGCGGAGAGCAAGGTCAGTGCCAGGAGCCAGCGGGCACCGGTGCTGCCAGCACCACGCTCGCCCCGGGCTCTGCTGCCCGGCCCCCTTGGTGGCCATTCCTGCAGGCTGGGGGTGTTTTTCCAAGCTCACAGCATAGGGTAAAAAAAAAAAAGGGGGAAGAGAAAAAAAAGGGGGGGGGGGAGGTGGAGAAAAGGCCCCCCCCCCCCCGAGCGTGAGCGGGAGGGAGCAGCGGCCAAGGAAAGCAGAGGAGTCAGCCAAGTGCCTCTCTCCGTGGCGGCAGGGCGCGAGTGGGCCGCCCTGCAAATGTTTTGAATTTCCAAAACAGAAGGGAGAAGCCAAGAGCTGCCGAGTTCCCCCACACGCCAAGAAGGACAAAGGGCATCCCTGCGCGGTGGAGGGGAGGGCGGGCGCCCAGCAGAAAAGGGCTGGCCTGCCCCGGATGCCCCGGGATGTGGCACAGGGGTGCTCCCAGCTTGGCTTTGATCGTAGCCAGGACGAGGAAATGGGCAGTTCTGGGTGAGGGTGGACACTGGGCACGGGGCTGGTCCCACATGGGGACGATGGGTGGCTGTGGTGGGATGTGCACCCACGGGACAGCCCGGAGCAGGGCCTGGGGTGATTCAACACGTGGCAGAACCCCCAGCTCCCTGTCCTGGCACAGCAGGAGCCTCCCAGCTCCCGTCCTCCTGGGAACCCACCCGCTTCGGGAGCCAAAAGTGCTGGAAAAGCCCCGAAGCCGGCACGCTGGAGGCTCTCCTTGCTGCGGGAGACGCCGACACGGATCCAGAAGGAAATCCCAGTGCCCACCCCGGCTGCTGGCAGGGATGTGAGGATGCTGCATGGGTGGTCCAGCCCCTCTGAGTGATCCCATCCTGCGGGGTGATGCTGTGCCTGCCCCGTAGGGAAGATGGGAGACGGGGCAGCATCCACGGGAATGCCGGCAGCACAGGCCCCACGCTGCTGGGGGACCCCACACCCCTCCTTCCCCCGCAGATTATAACCTCACACAGATTATCATCTTCAATTATTAATCCCCAACAAATCCAAACCCCACCTGCCTAATCCTGGCCCCTCCAGCATAAACCCCCTCCCAGGGGCACGGGGCGAGTGGGGCCGCCTGGATGCCAGCCCCGCTATCGGGAGGGGGTGGGAGAAAGCCACGGGGGGAGCCCCCCCAGCCATGCTGGGAGAAGGCAGGGAGACAATATCGGGCCTATGCGGCCCCCTCGCCGCCAGATGTGTGTTAATAAGGCAGCTGCCCCCTAAGCTAATAAGGTCACTCACTGGCTCCAGCAAGACGAGAAAACAAGCAGGGGCTTGGCTGCGGTACAGCCTGACTTGGCACTCGCCGCACGCCGGCTTCCTGAATTCTTGCCGCTTCCAGAACAGCGCAACGGGGTGGAAAAAGCAGAGAGAAACCTCCCTCGCCGCCCCCCAAAAAAGCCCTCCCGCGGCCCGCCCGCCTCCAGCATCCCCCTCCCCGTCCCCGGGTGCTGCCGCCTGTGCCCCGCTGCCTTCACCCCAGTGCCGGGTTTGCTCCTCAGGGAAAACCTCGCGGAAGGGCTGGGAGAGGGGGGGGATTCCTGCGGACTTTCCCNCCCGATCATGGCGCCTACAACTCCCTTTGTTTTAATATTCTAAAGCGAGCCAGATGCCGGCTTTAATCCCCTCAGCTGGGGAGGATTTGCACACACATTAGGAGGCAGAGGCGGCCCCTCCGCCCCAGCCCCAGCCCCAGCCCCACGGCGGCACCGCGCCCCATCTGCCGCCTCGGAAAGGGGATCCCGGCCCCTAATTGCCTTCTCATGTCGGGATTAGGAGCTGACAAGGTGTCCGACAACAGGGACACGAGCATCCCCTGCCACTTGTGGCTGGGGCGTGCCGCGAGGGCCCTTTGGTCTCCTCTGTGGAGTTTGGGGGGTTTGCCCAGGTGAGGCGGTGCCAGGGGGTTGGGAGAGGCACGGATGGGTCCTGGCAGGGTGGTGGATGCTCGGGAGAGGGGCAGAGGTTGGACTGCAGCTCCCCTGGAGACGGGATGATGGATGTGTGACTGTCCCAGCGGTGCAACCTCACAGCTGTCGGACCGGAGCGCAACCGGCTCTCCCACACCCCTCGTGGGCATGGGATATTTTGGGCAAAGCTCTGCGGGTCCTTTCCTGCAGCATGAACAGGGGAAGGGGTTTCCATCCCAATCTCCAGCACCGCCAGCTCCTGCTCTGCTGCTGCCTCCTTCCCCCGGGATTCAGCAAACGAGGCTGAGATTAAACAGGGACCAGCAGCGGGAGCGAGAGGAGTCGGATCCCGCAGGAGCAGCTCCAGGTGTGCGCCCCGTTTGTCCGACAGCATCCAGGCCAGCTCCTCTGCATCACAGTCCCGGCTGCCCCGGCACAGACGGACCCTTTCCACAGCCAGGAGGGAGAAGTGACCTCTCCAAAGTGGGGAGAGGCAGCAGCAGAGCCCCAGGAGCCGGAGGGTGACGGGAATGTGATGCCGGAGCGATGTCCCAACCCCACAGAACCCCAAACAGGGAAACAGCTGCCACACAAGACGCCCCATAAACCCCCTCCTCACCCAAGGGCCAGCTTACAGCACACGCTCACAGCTTCCCAAATGCTGGGGGTTCCCTCCAGGCCCCCCAGACCAGGCTGGACTTTGTGGGGGACCCCCGAACAGCTCACAGTCCTGCGGGGACCAGGCACCCCTCCACGTCCTTCCCTGCCCATCCCAGTGCTGCCCATGCCCACAGGAGCTTCCTGCTCCGGCTTCCCCAGGGAAACAGCTCCAGGAACACACACACACACAGAATCTATCCCAAGCTGTCCCAGACCCCATAATCGCACTGCAAAAGCAGCAGGGCTTTTTTGGAGGGTGTTTTTTTGGTGTGTTGGTTTTTTTTTTTTTTTTAGGAGCAGGATCTCCTCCATAGCACTTAGCAGCCAGGAGTTCCGAGGGAGCAGAGCTCAGCGCTTCAGAACGACGCCTCATTTGCCAAGAAATAATCCCAAGCAGCAAAAAAAACCACCCCACAACACCAACTCAAAAAACACCCAAAAAACCCAGACTCAGAAGATAATTAACTCCACAAAGCAGAGACCCTGAGTAGCTCAAATCTTCCCTGTAACTCCCCAGCCTCTTCTCCAAGGAGTTATTTCTTCCTATCTCCAACACAGCAGCACCAGCACTCGGAGGCCTGGAGGTTTTACTGGGGTTGTGTGTGTCCCCCAAACCCCGCTGGCAAATTTGCCCCCTCCCAGGCATGGTGGGGAGGCCCAGCCCCACGTGAGACCCCACATCTGTGAGCAGGGTTGCAGTGGGGTCACTCCTGATCCCTGTGAACGGTTGGGATAGGGACACTGAGGATGTGGGGCTCCACTCTTGAGGGGATGGAGGGGGGGAAACGGCTGCTGCTGACCCCAAACACCCACCAGCACCCCCCGACAGGGAAGGAGACGCCTTTCAGGGTGCTTCCCGCAGACAAACAGCAGGAGAAGGCAGGGCAGACACCCTGGGGGGGCATTTTCACCCCCCCCCATTCCCTCTCCCACCTTCAGGGCTGGCAGAAGGGGATGCTCCACCAGGAGCCGGCCCGAGCGACCCTGGCAGCGTCACCCCCCTGCCAGCGTCACCCCCTGCCCCTTCCTGCCCCTCGCCAGGGAGAGGAACAGGAGAGAGCAGAGCTGAGAGAAAGCAGCGCAGAGCCAGCCCTTCCCGCTGCTGCTCCCCCCCGGCATCCCCCTTCCCCTCCTGACCGCAAAGAGCCAACATCTCCCGCGCCCCTGCAGCCAGGGGATGGGAATGTGGAAGCAATTGCACTTGGCAAGGCAGCAACAGTGAGTCAAAAACAGTTGTTTGGCTTGTCAGCCACCCAGGCCCTGCAGCACTCTTGTTTTCCTTCGCCTGCCTTAACCCCTTCCAGCCCCACGCACTCCTCCCAGCAGGACCCGCAGCCCCCAGCCCCGCCGTGGAGAGGAGACGGGAGCTGGGGGGAAGTCTCATCCCACAGCCCGGCTGTCCTGCTCCCAGAAATGGGAGAACGGGCAATTCCCTGGCACGAAAACCTGCAGGGAGAACCTGCCGCAGTGCTGGGAGCTGGCACGGGGCACGGGGATATCCCGAGGCCACCGAGGATGCCCGGTGGTCCTGGAGCATCCCACCCACTCGCCCCAGGAGATGCAGAGAGCTCCTGTCCCTGCCACAGAGAGCAAACCAGATGGCCTCTGGCAGGCTGAGGGGACACGGCCACGTGTGCTGGGGACCCCTGTGCCACCCCGGGGTGGTCAGACCCCCCGAGCAGTGCCAGCCTGGTGGCACAGAGTGATTTAAAGCCCTGAGCACAGCGAGCCCCACCCCACTGACAGCAGTTTAGCACACCCCAGGCTGCTTCCCAGCGGCTCCCCCAGCCCCTCCCCTGCCGGCCATATGGCAGAGGGGCCAGGAACACGTCCAGAGCCACCACGTGTGGCAGCAGGGGCTCCTCTCCATGCCCAGGCCACTCCTCACACGCCAGGATGGGGGTCCCACACCGCTGGAGGCTCGTTCAGGCTGCCACCAATCCAGGGCAGGGTGGGGGGACACCAGGATCCATCCACACCCTCCCCACCACAGAGGGACAGCCACGGGGGTCAGGGTGTGGGTCAGGGTATCCCTCTGGGCATCCAGCCAGGACCCACACCTCTCCATTCCCCCCACACTGGTCCCAGAGAAACCAGACACGAGGAGAGAGCCCAGGGGTGGGGGTTGTCCCTCTCTCCGCTGGGGACAACCCCCGCCGCGCCCCTCCAGCACACGGGAACCGGGGCGAGGGGGCGGCTGGGGAAGAGTTAAACCCTCTGGAGCGCAGGGAAGGGGAGGAAAAGCGGAGGGCAAGGCTGCGCCCGCCGGGAGAGACAAAGCGAGATGCAGGAGCCAAGAGATGAAGGCGAGGATGCGATAAGAGGGGGAGCGGGGTGTGCGCGCTGGAGCGAGGGAAGGGGAGGAGGAGGAGGAGAGGTGGGTGATGACCAAAGTCATTGAACATTTTTTGGCACGCCTACCCCCGAGTATCCTGGCCGTTGGCCCAGCTCGGAGCTGAACTTAAACAAACTCCTGTTGCAGCCATCTGCTTGATTTTAAAATAAATCAAACAATCTGTTGAGCCGTGGGTGATCAAATTTCCATCTGTGCGGACGCCTGCTCGCCTCCTCGGAGCCTCCGCTTGCCTCTACCAGCCAAACACTCCTGGCAGCATGTGGCCTCCCTAATTCCTCCAGGAAAGGGAGAAACCGGACCTCCCCCTGCACCCCGGCCCCCTCCCAGCCCGTCCCCGCCACCCTCCTAACTCAAACCAAGTGCTATTTTTACAGCCGCCCACCAAACAGAGACACATCCCGGGTTTAAACGGGAGGAAAACGGGGCTGCAGGGAAGATCCCAAGAGGGATTGAGCGGCTCCGCTGCTGCCCACGCTGGGGGGATTCCTCGTCCTGTCTCCATCCATCCCACGGGTCTGAGGGGATGGGAAGGGCAAGGGCAGCAGCTGCTGGCCCCCGTGGTGGTGACTGCGGTGCAGAGGCCGTGGACCGGCCAGAAATAGCAGCTGTGAGGCCGGGGCTGTGTGGCCGTCCCCAGGACGGGGACACCGGGCACACGTCACCTCCAGGTGCCCGAGGGCGCCCAGCTTGCAGCCATCCTGCCCAGCCACCCCCTCAGGCAGCCTGCTGGCCCTCAAGTGCACCCAAACTCATCTCATCCCGAGGGTTCCCCCCCTCCTCTGGGAGCAGGGAACCCAAGGGGAGGCAGCACCACTTGCATTTTGCTCCAAGGTCCCCAAAGTGCTGAAAGAAGGGTGGCATCTCCCTCCTCCACCGTCTCATTGCATCCTTCAAGACCCCTGCTCGCCTGGGGGAACAGCTCCCGTGATATCCATGGCCCCAGAGCCCCTCTGAGGGGTCAGTCCCTTGTCCAAGGCAAGGACACATCCCTGCTGGCATCACCCGGACTTCGCCGTCCTTCCCCGGAGCCCTTCCTTCCGCTCCGAGCAGAGGGCACCGGGCACGGGGCCAGCGCAGCCAGAACTAGGGCAGCGAGGGCTGGGGAAACACAGCAACAGGACTAAGAGATGAGCAAAGAGGGAGGAAATTGCTGTGAATGAAGGAGAAGGAGCAGGGGTGGATAGAGGATGGAGCTGGGATCAGGTTCAGGGGACCCCAGCAGCTCCGGTGGGGAAGGTCAGGGCGAGAGCACAGGCTGTGCAGGGCAAAGGGAGGAAGGACACGACACAGCAGGATTTGTTCCTTCTCCAGGGCTACAGTTACTGGGGTGACACTTCCTGAGGGTCCCCATGGCGTGGTGGAAGCAGCAGCGAGGAAAAAGAGGTGCCCAGCACCCACCAGAGCCCTGCCAGGAGCCCGAGCCAGCGGCTGCGGAACAAACCTCGCCCGTGTGGGACACTGCCAAGCCAAGAGCTGTCCTGGCCAGCCCGGGGCCAGCCTGGCCAAGCCACTCACTGCTGGAAAGAACGGGGAGCAGGGAGCAGGGTGGCCCCCACCCTGCTGCAGCCTCAAATGCTTCCCAATGCCAGCTTTTGGGAGGGGTTGTCCAGGCCCAAGCACACAGCCTGGGCTCCGGGATGCAGGATCAGCAGGGTCAGCACAAGAACGGGGAGATCAGCAAGGGGAAAAGCACTGGCATGAGCAACACAGCAGCCTGGGTGATCCCAGTGCCACAGGGGAACAGCCCCACAGGAGAATCTGCTCCCGGGGATCCACATCCCTGAGCTCAGGGGGTGGCTGAGACAGGGAGGTCCCTCCAAATGCTCCTCACGGAGTCAAATCCAAGCAGATCCCCGACAGGATGCACAGCAGGGAGCAGGTTACACAGCACAAGCAACAGCGGGAAGGGGAGAGAAAAAAAAAAAAAAACACCAAACCCCTTTTTGGAAGAGGAAAGGGCTGACAGGACCTGGCTGAGAAGCAGGAGAAAGCCCAGATTTCCCAGTTACTGTGCAGATGTTCTGGACTGAAAACAGAAGACGGCAGGAGCGAATTCATCTCCCCCTCCAGAGACGCCGCAGCCGGAGCATCTGGACTCTGTCTGCAGGCGGCAGAGCCGGCTCCCCCCACTCCCGGGGAGCCCCGCACCGGGAACAGCCCGGACACCCCCGGGGTGCCCACCAGGGCCAGCAGTGACAGCCCGGCCCTGCCCCCATGCCAGGCTGACCTTGGCAACGCTGCCTCCCGGGAAAACTGAAGGGCCTTGTCCTCGCCGTGCTTTCACTCCGGGATAGCTCCTGCTGCCTGCTCGGAGAGCCGGGGGGAGCGACGGGGAGGAGAAAATGAGGCTGGTTTAGCAGTGAGGACAAGGAGGGGGGGCAGGAGACATCCATCCATCCCTCCCTCCCTCCATCCATCCATATATATATATATATATGTGTATATATTCACTTATTCCTGGCCAGGACAATAACTGGAATCATCAGCACGCGGTCATCACTCGAAGAAAAGCTTCACAGCCCCTTTCCAGAAACACACTGGAAGGAGCTGGAAGGGGACGGTGGCGATTTGCTGCGTGCCCCACACCCTCGGCTGTCTGTGTGTCACTCCCTCCCCGCCGGCTCCGTCTGTCCTGCCGTGGCTGCAAAACACTGAGCGAGAGCCCAACGTCCCGGCTGTCACCAGAATGCTCCCAGCCCCAGGGTCCTTCCCTGGCGTGCCCA
Source organism: Rhagologus leucostigma (assembly GCA_013397725.1). Taxonomy (NCBI): domain Eukaryota; kingdom Metazoa; phylum Chordata; class Aves; order Passeriformes; genus Rhagologus; species Rhagologus leucostigma. Next base: position 758,759 of record VZTD01003139.1, on the reverse strand, counting down.
GGGGCAGAGGTGGCTGCTGGTGGCCCCTCAGATGACGCACTCCTTGTTTCCAAGGGAGGCAAAGCTGGGGAGGACAATTAAAACCATTTTGGAGGGTCAGCCGGGAGTTGTGGCAGAGCCTGGGCTGTGCCATGGGATGCACGTCCCACAGGGATGATGCCCCCATAACAGGAATCCCCAGCCCCAAAGCAGCAGGTGCTGGGGACACACTGGGTGACAGCAGGCCAGGACACAGCCTCGAGGGGGTCACAGAGGGGCTGGAAGCCTGGGAGCAGCCCAGGCTCCTGCCCTTTGGCCAGGGAAGGGACCTGTCCATCCCAAACCAAGCAGGAGATGCTCCTGGCTGCGGGGTGGCCACCACCCCTCTCCCCTCAGGACCTTCCCTCTCATCCCAGCTGGGTCTCAGCCTTGTCTCAGCTCTAAAGCAGAAGACAAAGACTCACTGGGAGAAGCTGAGAGAGAGCAAACCAGTCCCTGCAAGCCCTCCTGCCCTCTCCACATCCCTCACGGCGGGTGCCAGGACCCTCCCCATGCATTCCTGGCCAAAGCCGGCCCCAAAACCCAGCTGCTCACCCCTGCCAAGACCTGGCTTTCCCAGGGTACCGGGGCGGGCGATGCCGTGGCCGGGTCTGCCGGAAGCCAGGGGGAAGAGGCAGCACCAGGGCAGACGGTGATTCCCTGAACCTGTGTGCCGGGGGTTATGCAATGACCCTCGGTAAATCCTGCAGCATGTCCCAGTGCCACCGGGAACGGCCCATCCAGCACCGGGTGCTTGGACACGGCCACCAAAACACAGCATCTTGGAAGTTCTCCGGACGGACGGAGCTCCTACACCGGCACCGCGACAGCACGGACGCCCCCGCCCCATTTTGGGATGCGATGGAGTGGGATGGGGTGCGATGGGATGCAAGGCAGCCTGGGGCAGCCACCGGGCTCGCCCTGCCCCGGCACAGGTCACGGCACGCTCGGCACAGGCACCTCTCCGGCAGGTTGGAGAGGGAAAGCCAGGGCAGCTGCTGCTCCAAGCACGCCAGCTCCGCGGGTAAACAGATGACTTCAGCCTCCCGAGAGCTCCTAAAGCCCGGCAGCGCTCGTGCTAACGTGGACAGGAGGAGGAAAAGAAGGAAACTAAAGAGGGAGAAGCAGAGCCATACCCATGCCAGGCCGCAAAGCGCACCAGGGTAACGTCCCCCTTCTCCCAGCCCAGCCAAAACTCCCCCTGGAGCCATCCCCATCATCCCTGCCCTGCTGCCGAACATCCAGCAGGGAAAAGGAGTCCCACAGCAGCCGGAGCAGCTGCACGGGGCTGTTTATCCAGCCATGGCACGGCTCGGCTCACGTGTGCCGGGGAGAGGCCACAGCAGCTGCTCACCCTGCACCGGGAGCAAACCACGACCCGCCCGCAGCAGCCTGGGCTGGCACCGGGGCTTCGGCACCCTCCCCATGGCCCAGGGAGGGCAACCGGGCTGGGACGGCCGGGAGCGATGCCCCTGGCACCGGAGCAGCCCCCAAAGCGCGGCTGGCACGCGCCACTGTGCGGCACCAAGGAGCCAAGGCACGCTCGAGGCCCCGCTGCCACCCGCCTTGGCCGTGGGGGACCCGGGGCTGTCACAGCCCTGGGACGGGGCCCGGGGGACTCGTGCTGCTGGAAAGGCTCCCGCCGCCAGCTGCTCCCAGCAGAAGAGAGCCCGGCACGGCTGGGAGGCTGCCACCGCCAGCCGGGCTCCTGCCCCAGCTCCCAGGGACGCTCCTGCCTCACCGCCTGCCTGGATTTGTCCCCAAGGAGGGCAGCGTCCCCCTGACACACCAGAGGGACGTTTCCGTGCCATCCCTTCCAGGCCGGGATGGCAGGCACAGGCCTTTTCCTGCAGGGAGGAACATCTGGCCAGATGCTGTCCAGCAGCACAGGACCAAGCAAAGGAGCCAAAGGTGCCATCAGGGAGCAAACAGAGCCCTCCCCACGCCAAAAACCAGCATGGGAACGGATCCAGGGCACTTAATGCAGCCAGGGGGGTGTAAACAGGCTCCTGGCAAACCAGCTGTGCCCTGTGCCCCAGAACATCGTGGGTCCCCAAAACCTGCTCAGGAGATGGAGACGGCTCCTTGCCACTCAAGGACAGTGACAGGGGTGTCAGGCCAGGACCCAGCTGGTATCTCGCGGGGTGAAAAGCCAACTGCTGCCATTCCTGATGTGCTTGGACAACCAGGCACCCGCACTGCTGTGCAGGGAAGTCCCTCCTTGCTGGGAAGCAGCCAAAGAGCATCCCAGGCTGCCCTCTGCGACCGAGCTTCCCGGATGGCTGAGAAAGGCCAAGTGTCTGGACAAAACATCTGTCCGGCCGCAGCAGCCAGAGCCGTCCGGCCGTCCCTTTACCCCATCTCCCGACTTGGCTGCGACTCCAGAGGCTGCTGCGGATGCTCCGGCGGTTGCAAAAGGGTTTTCACTGCATGGGGTGAAAGTGGAGCTGGTCCCTCTCCCCGGGGGGCCCACAGGGGGTGTTTTGGGGGGTGCAGCACAGTGTCAGACCAGCGTTTTCGGCAGGTGCCCACTCGAGCTGCCAGTCCTGCGGTGCTGCTGCTTTTGGGAAAGGCAGGGAGAAAGCAAGGAGCGGAGAGGGCAGGGTGAAAAATAAATATATAGCAGCCAGCTGGTGAGCTGTGGAGTCAGCACGAGGTCTGCAGGACGAGGTGCTGGCAGCGGCGCGGGAGCCCTGGAATTTCGGACAGCTGCTCCAGCAAGGTCAGCCCGGCCACAGCAAAGACCCCTGTGCTGCTCCCCCAGCGTGACTGAAGGACACACACCCCCAGGGGACAAGCCACCAGCCCAGGGGGTGACTCTGACACGGGGTAAGTGGCGGGTGAGGATGAGGAGGGGCAGCCGGGTGCGAGTTCCCACAGAGCAAAGCACCCCTGACTTCAGCGGCAGGAAAAAGCACACAGCGCATTTTCCCCGCGTTCTTTCTTTGTTTGCCATCTGGGAACACGATCCCGAGGGAGGCCGTGCCCCGAGACATGAAGTCATATCATGATTATATTGCCACCTCCGTGCCGGGACTGAGATCTCATCCGAGAATGCCAGCCCGGGTCGGTGCTGGCTGCAGCAGCTGCTCTGCTGAAAGGCAACACAGGCCTCACTAAAAACACCTTCCCGTGCTGCAAACTGAACAGATTTACCTCAATAAAGCTGGCTTAAATGGGCCTGATTTTGCTCCAAAGCTGCTGGAATTCGTGGTGGCAGAAACTGGCACAAGCACAGGTAGAACCACCAAAACCAGCCCGAGCTGGAAGCCAAAAGACTGAGATGAATTAAGACCAGCTCTGCTCCCTTATTTAAGGGACGAGGAGAAGCCAAACACAGCCTGTGCCACCCCCCTAGACCCCACACGTGACACCTGAGGACACACAGAGGTGCCACCAGCTCGGCCAAAAAAGCACCACCACCCAAAACACTGCCAGGGGCCGGAAGGTTTTCAAATTCCTTCAAAATCCATAAAAGAGGCAAAGAAGGCAGAGGTGCCTGGGGCTCTTCCTACACAAGGCTCTTAACTCTCATGCTGCAGTGCACCCAAATATCCCATAATGTGGCCTGGTGCAATGCAGGAGGAGGGCTCAGGCGTCACTCCCCGCCTTCTGGGTTTGCTTTTCTGGCATCCAGGAGCTTTGGCTGCCACTCAGCATCAGCGGGACAAGGTTTAGCAGAGAACACAAGAACTCTTTGATTTTTGCCCAAAGCCCTTTTCGAAAGCCAAAAGGAAAGTGCCCACCAACAGCTGTCAGCTCGGCGCGGTGATTTGGAAACGCAGCCGTGACCTTTGGAGCTCGGAGCCTGCAGAAGGGGCCAAATCCCCAGCTGAGCCAACAGCACTGCCGGCAATTAGGAAACACAGCGAACTCAGCCCCTGGAGCCTGCCTGTGCCCTGTCAGGCACAGCCCCACACAACCAGCCCCAGGTGTGCTCGGAAGAGCAGGAATGGGGCATGGAAAACACCACGTGATTCCCAGGAACCGGCCTGAGGACAAGGCTGGGAGAGGCAGGAGAATCCAGCTGCTCCCGAGGAGGAGCGGGATGGCAACACCTGCACGGCACCACGCAGCACTGAAGGAAACTGAACACAGAGCCACAGACGCGTTTAGGTTGGGAAAACCCTCCAAGATCACAGAGTCCAACCATTCCCCCAGCACTGCCAAGGCCACCACTGACCGTGTCCCCAAGTGCCACATCTACACATCTTCTAAATCCCTCCAGGAATGCTGACTCCACCACTGCCCTGGGCAGCTGTGCCAGGGCTTGATGACCCTTTCAGTGGAGAAATTTTCCTTCATATCCACCCTGAGCCTCCCCTGGCCCAGCCTGAGGCCGTTCCCTCTCCTCCTGTCCCTGTTCCCTGGGAGCAGAGCCCGACCCCCCCGGCTGCCCCCTCCTGTCAGGGAGTTGTGCAGAGCCACAAGGGCCCCCCTGAGCCTCCTTTTCTCCAGCCTGAGCCCCTTTCCCAGCTCCCTCAGCCGCTCCTGGGGCTCCAGTCCCTTCCCCAGCTCTGCTGCCCCAGCACTGAGCCCTGGGGACAGCACTGGTGACCAGCCACCAAGGGGATGTGCCTCCATTCACCCTCGCTCTCTGGGCCCAGCACCCAGACAGATTTTTACCCAAGGAGCAGTAACCCACCCCAGCCACGAGCAGCCAGCTTCTCCAGGAGAACGCTGTGGGAAACGCTGCCAAAGTCCACACAGAAGACACCCAGAGCCTGCCCTCACCCACTGAGTGGGTCACCGTGTCACAGGACATCAGGTGACAAGGACCTGCCGTTCATGAACCCGTGTGGGCTGGGCCCGATCACTTGGTTGTCCTGAACAGCTGTGCTGGAGTTATGGCGGGATTTGAGAGCTTTCCCGACACCTGAAAGCATTTCCAAAAAGTTGTATTTAAGGGGAAAAAAAAACCAGAAAACCTCAAGACGAGTCACTTTTATGGGTACGTAACTGCAGAGAGAGCAGTGGAAGGCAAAGAGGGGAAGAGCTGGAAGACAGAAGAAGCTTTTCCTGGGGAACACAGGACACTGAGAATGCCAGACAGGCTGAGGACAAGCAGCCCACGAGCTGGGAACGCAGCACTTCACCCCTCTGGAGAGGGCTGGAGGGCTTGGGGGTGGCTTCAGAAGGCACAGCCAGGGACACAGGTCACTGCCACCTCCGGGAAGCAACCAAATCTGGGCATTTTATGGTTTATTCAAAGCCATCTCTCCCCAACAGCGGCCGCTCGAGGAACAGGCTCCTCCTGGGATGGGTGCACATCCCAGTGGGATCCACAGGCAGCTTATCTGGACCAGCAGGAGCAGATATCCCACCTGGATGCCCCAGACTCAGAGCCCTACACCAGTAAGGGGCACAGACCTGCACAGCTTCCCCCTGCAAGGGGCACAGCCGGGAAGAAAATCCGTTCCCACGGCGCACACCTGGGGACCGAGGGCGACCGAAGGACGCCCATGACGGGTGCCCTTTCCACACCCAGCGCTGCCATTTTTTCTTAGAGGGGAGAACCCGAGCCTGACCCACACATGCCAGCCACAGCGGGGTTCTGCAGAGCTCACCTCCAGGAGATCCTCCAGCAGCAGGGAGAACCTCAGGCCCCACCACACCTCCACAGAGCATCGCTGGCTCCGCTGCTCCCCACCACCAAACCGGCAGCAGAGGCACCACCCACCCAAAATATCGCTGGCTCCTCCCTCCTGACCAGCCTCAGCCGTGGGGGTCCCTCATCAGCACCTCCACACCGTTACAGAGAGGGCCTTAGCCCCATCCTGCTCTTGCTGCCCTGCTGAAAGAGGGAGATGTGGGGGTGTCTGGTGGCTTTTGGGGTACTGAGCTCAAGCTTTGAGACACTCGTGTCCACCATACACAGGCAGGACAGCAGCAAACCACAGCTCTGCGCGCAGGGGGTGTGAAAAAGCAAGTGCAGTCCAAAAATGACGCTGCAGAGCCGCAAGGAGAACTGGGGAGATGATTTTAACTGCTCAGGCTCATTCCCTCCGGCCTGGTCCCATTGGAACGGGGACCTGGGTGTCACAAAAGAGTGAAAGGCTCATCTGGGGTGACTTTCATCAGCAAGCATGGCTGAACAAGGGTACAGCTAAATTAACCAAGTGCCCTACCCAAGCATTAAGCCGTGTTTTAAATAACCTTGACATCTGTGAGGTCTCAGCCTGCTGGAAAGCATGTGGAGACAGGGAGGGAAAATGCGCCAGGACCTTCTGGCCAGCCAGAGTCCCCACCAGGACACGGCAGAGCCCGGCCACGCTGTCCCCAGGCAGCTCTGCTGTGCCTCCTGCCACTCAGCCCCTTGCAGCAGCCCCTTAATTTGCTCATTAGCAAAGCCGGGAACAAGAGGAGGAACTCAACAGTGTCCCTTCCCCAGGACACACTCTGTGTCCTTATGGGAATTTGGGACTGGGGCCAGCAGGGACGAGGATTGGCGTGCCTGAGAAATGCTGGGATCTGTGGGGGTCGCTGAGGAACCCCACGGGAAGCACCCAGAGCACCCACCCATCCCTGCTGGAGCAGAACTGCCGTCCGTATTGTCCCCATGAGGTGGCCTGGGGACGCCAAGGGGGCAGAGGCCTGGGAAACCAGCTGGGGACATGCAGATGATGCCTCTCTCATCAGCTGCACCCACCTGGGCTCTGCGGGGGCAGCACCCCAAAATCACCCCTGGATCAGCACCACGGGGTGCTCGCCCGCCTCCTGAGCCCTCCATGGCCACCAGCACCTTGCAAATGCCACCAGACCCGTGACACGTGGGCATCACAACCCACCCGGCAACCATGAAAACGAACCACCTGCGGCCACGAGTGACCCAAAATTATGTCAGGACCATCCAGCTCAGGCTGACAGACCCCGGGGGGAACTCCCCAAAAGCAACAGCTTCCAGAGGATTCCCAGCGCCGGTGCCAACCCAACCTCCGGTGCCATCCTGGCACCCTCCAGGTGAATGCAGCTCCTGCCTGGTGGCTTTCCAAGCAGTGTCCCCCCCCAGTTCAGGAGCCAGCACAGCTGAACGGGAAATTATATTTGTAAGCAGCCAAGGGAGAGCGACGGGAGAGAAAAGGAGCGCTGTCTTGGAAGGGCTGGTTTACATTTCTAAAGAAAATGCCAGTGCCTCAGAGAGCCACAGGGTTCTGGCTACGGACGGAGCCGAAAGGCTTTGAAAATGACCTCGGGGATTTGGGATGTTGGCATTTGACAGAGCCCAGCCTGGGGCCTGGTTTGCTGATACAGAGCGGCGGCTCAGGAGAGCTCCCACAAGCTGGAAATTTGGGGGCGAAAGCTGTTATTTCCCCATCCCACGAGAAAGACAAGGTTGGGAGGAATAAGCTTTTGCTCTGCCGTGTGCTTTCGAGGTGATGCCCCCAAAGCGCCCTGTGTAACCCCAGGGGGAGGCACAGAGAGGAACAACTGGGGAAACTGGCAGCACCTGGGCGATGACACCAGTGACACGCTTCAGGGGGACACTGCCTGGGGGCCCTCACCACAGCATAACCAGAGCAGCTCGGGTGGGGGGCACCCAGCCCTGTGCCCACCCATCAGCCCCCCAGCTGTGGGAAGAACCAGGGTTTCTCTGAGGGAAATCCCTTCATTAGGGTGCCTTGTAAAAGTGGGGATAAGTTGGGAAGTTTCCTACAGAGGCCGTGAGCTCCTTCCAGCTTCCCAAGGATGCTCCGATGGAGGGCAGGCCAGGCAGCCCTCCCGCCCCTCTGGCACCTCTGAGCACCCTCGATGGCAAGCAGGACAGGATTGGGATTTCCTCTGTCCTGGCTCCCACCTCCCTCGCGCGAAGCTGCCAACAACACGGACACTTCTGGAACAGGACAGGTCTTGGCTCTTCCCACCTCCTGGAAGGATTTTTATCTGTTCTTTCGCAGCTTGACAGCTCCAAAAGTTCCTTGCAAAAGGCACCCCATCCATTAGCATTCGCCCCCAGGAACCAGACCCAAAAGAAGAGCATCTATCTATGTCACCGCTCCAGCTCCTCCTGGATTCCAGAGGTGGGAAGTGCTGGGAAAGGAGGGATGGGGTCCGGGCCAGCTGCCTTACCTTGGGGAGGAGAGCCGGGGGTGCCACTGCCAGCAGCTCCGGCGGGGTCATGCTCTTGCCAGCCAGGACCACGGCCCCGCACTCGGCACAAGCGCCGATGGTCAGCTGCTTCCCATCGTCCACCAGCAGGCTGTTGGCCACGCGCAGGGTGTAGAGGAAGACGGGAAGCCTGGCCACTTGAACCGCTTTTAATCCAAGGCATCGCTTCTTCTCCTGCCGGCAGAAGAAGCAGACGAAGGTCTCCACTTTGTACTGCCGGGACCAGGCGCTGCTGGGGTGGTGGGAGTTCCTGCCCTCGTGCTGCAGCCACTGTCCCAGCAGGTCGTGGTAGCACAGGATGCAGGTGGCCACCAGCCCGGTGGAGTCGGCCGGCCTGGCCCGCGGGGCGGGCGGGTAGACCGTCAAGAAGGGGAAAAAGGGCTCCTTCTCCCCAAATCGCCCCGGCGGGTTGACGTTGAGCTGGAACTCTTTGCCAGCTCCCAACTCGGCCCCGCAGATGTAGCAGACAGAGGTGGGACCAGGCTTGATGACAGCGGGGTGGCCGGCGAGGTCACCGGCGGAGAAGACCTGGTGGTACCTCCCCAGGAAGCTCTGCACCGAGGAGATGAGCTCCTCGTTGTGACAGGCCCTGTACATGGCCCACAGGTCCTGCAGCACCCCGAAGCACTTGCGGCAGCTGCTGACCTCCCAGTGCTTGTTCAGCCCCTTGGCGCCGGGCGGGCAGGGCAGCAGGCTGAGGAACGGGAAATGCATGGTGCTCTTCGCGTTGCCGTTGGTGATTTTGGCCGCCACCGGCCTCGCCTCCTTGCCGCACTCCTGCCCGCAGAGGTAGCAAGCCTCGGGCACCGGCGGGATGCCCGTCCCGTCCTCCTTCATCCCTCGGCGGCCCTTGGCGGGCATGGCCCCGGCGCTGAGGGGCACCACGTAGAGCCGCTGCAGCACGGGCACGTTGGCCAGCTCGAAGCTCTGCCACTGCTGCATGAGCGAGGCGAAGCAGCAGGGACACACCAGGGTGCTGCCGGTGGGAGACAGCGGCTGGGCGCCCGGCGGGGGGCTGTGCAGCCACAGGAACGGGAAGAAAGGTCCCGGCGAGGTCTTCTCCTGCTTCTGCACGTGGACGCGGTGCTGGGCACCGGGTGCCAAGGGGCTGCCGCAGATGTAGCAGGCGGTGCCCAGTGCCCAAGCGGGCCGCTCGCTGCCTTCCTCCTCGTCCTCCTCCTCCTCGCTGGTGATGTTGATCTCGCTGTCCGAGGAGCAGCAGGGGGGCCCCCGCTCGCTCCCCGCCGCCGGGGGGGCCCGCGCCGCGCCGCCCGCCCCCTCGGGCTCCGAGAGGGGCTCGGCGTCGGAGAGCTCGGAGAGCTCGGAGCCCGCTGCCGGCCCTTCCTCCTCCTCCTCCTCTTCCTCCTCCTCCTCCTC
>VZTD01003139.1:675224-748517 GCA_013397725.1 Rhagologus leucostigma | reverse complement strand
CCAGCCCGGCGCGGAGCGCAGCGCAGGGACCCCGCGGGGGAGGGACGCGGGGATTTACAAACCCACCCCCCGAGGGGGTTTGTGACCGGCCCCACGCGGGGATCCCCGCAGCAGCCCCCACGCGGGGCGGGCCGCACGCGCTGTCCTCTCCGCGCCCGTCACCGGTGTCCCACCCGCCACCCCCTACCCGCAGCAGGGCGCTTTGTGCGGCTCCCGCTCCCCCGAAGGCACCGCGTCCTGCTTCGCGCCGGCAGGACGGATCCCACCGAAAGCACCGGCCCTTTCCTGCCCTTTCCAGCCATTAACTCGGTGTCCCGACCACCCCCGGTAATTTATTTCCCGCTTTAAAACTACTGCCGCTGTTCCAGTTCGATACCAGATTCTATTTCCCGCTCGGTCCTAAAATGCTGCATCGCTTTGCCACTCACTGGTAAATAGCTGATGTGTTCCCAGCCGGAGCTGGCGGCGTTTCAGCGGCGCATGCAATAATCCCGGTATATCCTTACCTGCCTCGCAGCCTGCGATAAGATTTAGTGCTTGGAAAGCACTTTGCTGTCCTTGGACAATAGGCACCGCGGAAGCGCAAACTGTACCCAGGGCCAGCCTCAATTAAACCTGACTGATTAACCACCCGAGCGGCTCGTCAGCGTGCCCACCGGCTCGGCACGGCTCTCCCGATTAAATAAATATATTAGGAGCTGGAAGGGGGATTTTTCAAAGAGTCGTTTTAGGAGGAAGCCTGCTCCCGGCAGCTCCCGGCGCTGTGGAGTTGAAGTTCATGGCAAGTCACTGCAATATCCCAGGTGCTGTCCTTGCAAATCTCCCTGAGCTTGGAGGGTGCAGAACGAAACCCAAAGAGGCAAGGTCAGCGGTTGGACAGGACACGGGGACAGAGGGACAGCAGGATGAATGCCTGAGCCACGTGCCAGCACACCCCGATGATGCACAGAAGCCACGTTGTCCCTTGCTCCTCATCACTCCTCGGGGCGCCCCGTCTGGGTCCCCCTTGGACTGACCAACCCTTCGTGTCACCTCCCACCCGGATTGCGGGTGACAGCGTCCGGTGCTCCCCAGCAACTGGCCCTGAGATCAAACAGATTGTGTGACATCAGCTGGAGCGCAGGCAGGGGCAGGAGGACTCTTCAGAGACCCGGATCCAGTTTCCACGCAGATGGCTCCGGCAGTAAAGAAGCAGGGGGTGGGAGGCAACACACAAAGCGGGAATACGATACCTTGGGAGAACTGGCTCTACGGGGCTTTTTCAGGGGTTTCCACAAGACAGCAGGGCCTCGTTATATTTTATTTATTTATAGGGCTGATGTGGTGGCTGCTCTATGCAGCGAGGGCAGCGGGAGCGCCGCGCGTCGGGGTGGACATGACTCAGATGTTCTTTAAAGATGCACACGGTCTCTCTGTGTCACCCCTTTTCCCGGATGGAAAGGGGCCACAGGGCCGGATGGGATCCCTGACCCCGGGCGGCAGCACCGGATCTGGGAATGCCTCACCCCAGTTGCCCAGCTGGAGCTCCCCCGGGAGCCGTGGCCACCAGCTCAGCCCACCCTTCGAGCGCAGCCGACAGATGCTCTCCCGCCTGCTCCGCAGATGGGCGAGAAAACAACACGCTGCATTCAAAGTCCAGAGCTCAGCAGGGCCAAACCCCCCTCCCCACCCTGCCCTGAAACACCAACCCTCCGTGCCCCTCTCCGGAGGCGCCGCGAGCCCCCGGCTCCCCCGCTTCCCTCGCACCCCGCTGGGACGCGGCCTCGGAGCAGCTTCCCGGGCCTTGGCTGCGCCCGGACAGAGCAGCTCATTTATCATCCTGTGCCGCCCCGGCCCTGCGGTTGCTGTTTGCAACAGAGAAGCTGGGAGGGAGAGAAAATTTCTCAAGTCGGCCTCGGCAAGAACTGAAAACATATGCCCTGGCGGCAAACGCGTCCCCCGGGGCGCGCGGGGATCAAGGCGAGCCTAGCGCAGGATTTTCCACCGCGGCTCCCGCCGGCGCGCAGCCCTCCTGCCAGAGCTGGCGTTCCACAGCCACCCCAGGGCTGCGGGTGGTGACAGCCAGGTCCCCTCCTCCGAGCCTGCACTGCGAGCACGGTGGGGTGCAGGGCAGGATGGCTCCTCGCTCGCTCTGGATGGCCAATATCCCACTGCGCCCACCTTAGAGCTCCCTGCTGGCTGCGGTGCAGAGCTGTGCCCTTGCTCAAAGACAAGCCCCAGGGACAGATGTCCCTTGCAAGGTAGGGGACAGGCCCTGTCCTGCACCAGGACTCAGCACCAGCTGTGCAAGGTGCTGTACAAACAGCCGTGATTGGCCTTGTGGCGCGGGAGGGCTCCCCCGGCTTGTATCGGGCAGGGATTCAGGATGGATGCACGAGCAGCCCGACTGGTGCTGGATCCATCCCTATTCCCATCCTTGTTCTCATCCCCATTCCTGTCCCCATCCTCATTTCCATCACCATTCCTGCCTCAATTCCTCTATCCATCCCCCTTGCCAGCCCCATCCTTATCTTTATTCTCATTGACATCCCCATCTCCATCCACATCCTTATCCTCACTCCCATCCCCATTCCTGTTTCCATTCCTGTGCCTGTCCCTATCACCATCCTTATCCTTATCCTTACCTCCCTTCTTTTTCCATTTCTGCCCCATTTCATCCTCATCCTCGCCCTCACTGCCATCCTCACCTGCATCCTCATCCCCATTTCTATCCCTGTCTCCCTGGCCATCCTCATCCTGAGCTCCATCCCCATCCTCATCCCATCCTCATCCCCTTGCCCATCCCCATCCCTATCCCAATCGCCATCTCTGTCTCTATCCCCATCCCTGTCCCTATCCCAGCCCCTCTGGCCCTTGGGGCCCAGCAGCACCCATTCCATGGCACCCTGAGGAGCAGGCACGTGCTGCAGATCCCACATCCCTGGGACCGGGAGGTTAATATGGAAATTACCAACTGCTTATTCCTTCCAGCTGTTGCTGTGAGTCATCAAGTGCCTTAAAGAGCATTTCAAACAACACAGTGCCTTCGAGACAGCGTGACTGCTGCCCCAGCCACCCCCTCTGGATAATCCTCGGCAGGGTCTGGTGTTTAAAAAGGGAATATTTCTCCAAGGAGGCAATTCCCAGCCGTGCGTGGCCGGGGAGGCAGAACAGCCGCTGCCTCCACGGCGCCTGTCCAGGCTCCCACCTCCGCCCGTGGGCTCCTGGCGTCCTGCCGGAGAGCAAAGCCAGGCAGGGAAGGGCACCAGGAAGGGCAGCCCAGCTCTGTCATCATCCCTGCTCAAAATCCAGCAGGGACATCTAAAGGCCTCCACATGCCGGCATGGGTGACGATCCTTGCCGTGCCACCTGGGGAAACTGAGGCACGGGGCGGCCAGTCTGAGCTCCACGGTGTCACCTGTCCGGGGTGAAGGTGGCAGGGTGACTGCCACGGGACGCTGGGACGCTGGTCTGGGGTTCAGCGGCCTTGAACTCTGCGCTCAACAGCTGTATTTGTCTCTGCAAGCTTTTATTTCCTTTTTTTTTTTTTTAAAGGCTGATCTCTGCACTCAGTCGGTGGTGATTTTTCAGATGGGAAAGATGGGGCTGGTTCATGGAAATAGCCGGGATAGATCCCTCATCGGCTGCTTCAACCTTTCTTTGAACTTCTGGACTGACTTCATTGATTTTTTCGTCGTTCCTTCCGCTGGAAAAGCCCGGGCAGTTTTTCTCCTGCTTGCAAACTCTTCTCCCCCGGTCATTCGCGTGGCCCTGCAGGTGAGTCAGGGATGCTCCCGGCCAAGATCGCAGCTGGTGCGAGCAGGAACATCCGCCTCTGCGCAGCGGGGAGCCTGGAATCAAAAATAACGACCCAAGGAAAGCTGTGCACAGGTGTCAGGGAGCTGTGACACGGCTGGAGGGGAAGGGCACACGGCCATCCCACGCTGGAATCACAGCCACGGACTGAGCGAGGATGCAGGGATGCTGCTGGGATGGTCCCCACCAGGCAGGAAGAAGGAAGGTGACCCTGAGGAGAGCAGGGGGCCACTGAGTGCCACCACAGCCCCGTGGGGACACTCTGAGCCTCTCTGCTCCGCCGAGTGCTCCCAGAGAGGCTGCGGCAAAGAAACTGCTGCTCCTGCGACAGCCAGGGGCCAGAGCCATGTGGGGACACGTTCGGTGCCTGGCACGGTGGTCGCAGTGGCTGGGCCCAGCCAGGATCCTCAGGAGCACCCTGTGAGTCCATGAGTATCAGTGGAAGAGATCCAGCACCCTCCGTCCATGCCCCAGTTCCCTTCACGGGTGTCCGGCAGTGCTGACCTCGTGCTGCTCCTCCTGCTCACCCCCAATGGAACCGGGCCCCGGTTTCCCCCATGTCCCCGTGTCCTGCGAGGTAGGAGGGAGCCACGTCCCCTGCAAGGCACAAGGGCCCAGTTGCTGGCTGTGGGGTTTTTTCACAAGGTTGGGTTTTTTTTTTTTTTAAGAGATTTTTTTTTCTTTTCCTTTCCAGGGCGAGCAGCTCCTCAAATGCCAAGTGCTGATGCCAAAGGGCCGTGTCAACAAAGAAGAATGAGTGTGGCTGTTAGAGGCTGCTATTAAAAAGAGGGTGGAGAGGAGAGGCAGAGGGGGGGGGCGAGAAAGAGAAAGAAAAGGTTTGTCACTGCGAATAATAACAGTTTGCAGAGCAGTAAAAACCCGGGAGCAGCAGCTGGACCCCTGCGGTGCCCTTGGGAGCCGGCAGCAAGCAGGGACTCCGCACCCCGCGTCTTTGCAGAGCACAAACCCAGCCCAGCAACTCGGCATCCCCTGTGGGCAGCACAAAGTGTTTCTCAAGCTCCAAGGGTTTTTCCAAGGCCGCTCTGCTCCTACTTGGCCTCCAGGCCCTGCTGCAGGGAGCCACAGCAGGGCCATGCGTGGCATCGGCTCCCTGGCACGGGGCGGGGTCGAGGTCCTGCCCCGTGAGTGCCAGGAGCTATTTCTAGGCAAGCCCTGGCTGCTGCCGGGTGGGATGGGAGGGAAGGAACCTCTCACATGACTCCGAAGATGCAACGGGAAGACGCGGGCTCTGGTTTCAGCTTTCTATTCCCAGCCCGTTATTCACCAGTCAAAGATGGATCTGGGCAGCCACGGGAGCTGGGGCTGGAGCCGGGGCTGGAGTCAAGCACCCCCATCCCCCTGGGAGGCAGCTGGAGCTTACAGCTCCTGCCCGGCTGAAAATCCCCCTCGGCACTGCCTCCCGCTCCTGCCGGGATGTCAATCCCAGATGGATGTAGGGATGCTCGAGTAGCACCACATGGGAAAAGACGAAGCAAGCGAAGGAAGAGATAGACAAAGCCCAAATCCTACTCCAAAATCCAGAGTGAAAGCATTTTTGAGGATAATCCACCAGTTCACTTCATTTTGACTTTTTCAAGAATATTCTTGCTTACTATTTCGGAAGGGCACCGTGGGCTGTCCTTAGCCGTGGTTTTATTCCCACATCACCTTTCATTCCCACCTTTCCCACGCCACAGCCACCCTCTGTGCTCATCTCAAAAGCAACGGCAGGAAGAAGGTAAACCTTTAGAAAGACCTGGTTTTCAAGTATTCTCCCTCCTCCCCCCCCTCAAAAAAAGAAAACTTTGGTCAAAATTGAGATGTTCCCACAGAAATTGATATTTCCCGATGGAAAAGCATTCCATTAGTGAAACGCTGACCTGCTCCGGTTACAGCCTGGTCATGGCGATGAGGCAAAGCAGCTGGGAAAGGAATTAGAAGGGAGCTGGGGAGCTGCACGGCTTCACCGCATCCCGCGGCCCCGGCGGCGCAGATCCCGCTCCTTCCCCGGTGCTTCCTGCTGCTGGGATGTGGATGTGCCAGGAGGAGCCAAGCTGTCAGCACAGCGCCCAGCCAGCAGCACCCCGAGATCCCGTGGATGGTTGTCACCCCATTGTCACCAAGCCTGTGGCACCCCGGGGTCGCTCAGCGGGGCATGACCACCCACGGCCGCTGCTCCCTCAAAGCCACCCGGAGCTGGGAAGAGCCAGGGGTACCAGATGTTCCCAAGGATGGAGCTCTGCAGACAACCCCGGCCTGGCCTGTGCTCCTTATTGGGAATATCTCGCTGGATTTTAGCGAGCTGAGGGATGAGATCAGTGGAACAAGGGCTGGGAGCTCAGCGGGTTCACCCCAGAGCTGGAGATCAAGGGCTGCCTCCAGGGTCTTCCCTCTGAGAACTGGGGGAAGAGCTTGTTTGGGAGGTTCTCCTGTGCCTCCGGGTGGCCAAGCAATGGGTGGGGTTTGGGTTTGTTCTTTTCCAAAGGCAGGTTGGAGCGGATCGGGAATCGATGTCCCCTCGTGCAGCCAAAGGGTGAGGAGAGGAACTCCCGTGTTGGAAGCATTTTCGTTGGCAGTAACGGGACCGAAATCCGTGGCCGTGCAGCAGCCAGGGCAGCCCGTGAAGGGTCCAGCCCCACCGTGGCAAGCACGGATGCCAGAGGCAGAGGCCACCATCCAGGTGAAACAGGCACTGACCTCTGTCACCACAGGGTCACCCTCCCCACGTGGCACTGGAACCCATCAGCTGTGACGGACACTCCCCTTCGGACACAGAATGAAGCTGTCACACCCGGGGAAACTGAGGCAAGGAATCCACCGGAACGTGAGCCCAGGCCTCCCAAATTCCCGTCACCACCAGCTCATCGCTTCCCTGTTCCAAGCCCTGCTCCCCACGTGCCTGTCAAGAGGCACCACCAGCCCCAGGGCCCTTCCTCATCCCAGAGATTCCACATGGGCCAAGCATCACCTCTTTTGCCAGCTCCTGTCCCGTCTGTCCGGTTGAGGTGCATCCCTGTGTCCTGCTAATCACTTTCCTGACCAAACCTGGGTTTCCAGCAGGGATTTGCCCCTTCCAGGCTCTCTCAGTGCCCAGCGGTCCCCGCCCCACACCTCCCACACTGTGGGACACAGGAGCACTGGTCATGATGGGGACACTGGACCTCTTGACCTGTGCCTAGTTTGTCTCCCGGGCAAGCAACATCCCCTTCCCGGGAGGAATTGAGCCTGTGTGTCTCTCTCTGACCTCTGCTAAACACATCCATCCCAAGGGGATGCGCTAGCCCCGCTGGAGGCAGCGGAGATGAAGCCTGATCCCACCAGGAAAATAAATGTGCCTTCATCCAAGGGATGCCACGCACCCCCAACCTCACATCAGGGTGCACCTCAACCCCAGTGTCCCCCCATTCCTCCCCACTCCAGCTCCTGCCCTAAATCAACACCAGCAACGTGAACCAAAAGCAAATTTATCTTAAAGACTTTTTAAAATGCATATAAAAAATACAACTTCATCGGAAAGGCTTTTTTTTTTTTCTCTTTTCCTTTTTTTTGGGGGGGAAAGGTTTATGCCTCCTTGGAGACCTCTTCAATAAAACGCATTCTGGCTCTCCGAGCGTCTGACTGCAAATCAGGTTCCAGCCGTTCCCT
Organism: Rhagologus leucostigma; assembly: GCA_013397725.1. Classification (NCBI taxonomy): domain Eukaryota; kingdom Metazoa; phylum Chordata; class Aves; order Passeriformes; genus Rhagologus; species Rhagologus leucostigma. The sequence goes on along the minus strand of VZTD01003139.1, from coordinate 741,077 downwards.
TCCTGTGCCGACCTGCTGGAGTCGGCTGTTATTCTTGGCAGGGTGCCCCGAAGGAAGAAAAAAATTCCCCCCCCCAAGCTCCCAGCGGCTGGGAAATGCTGATGACATGACACCTTCCAGCATTCTTCAAGGTCAAGAGGGGAGGGAGGGAAATGAAAGGGGAGAGGGGTTTTTTTTTCTGTTGTTAGCGTGGGTTATTGCTTCGCTCAGGCATTTCCCTTTGATGCTCGCTCCTTGTTACACAAGATGTTGCAGGCTCCCCGTGCCCTGGGTACGAGCTCACCCCCTTCCCTGCTTCCCAACAGCAGGGATCTGCATCCCAAGGGCATTTTGGGACCAGCACTGCACGGGCTCAGCTCAAACCCAAGCTGGTTTTAACCTGCGCATCTCAAGGAGCGTCGCGTTTGCTCCGCCTCACGCTGCCCCACACAACTTCACCCTCCGGGACACCCCCGTGGCCCTGGCCATGCCATCCAGGAGCCCGTGGGACTTATTGCAAACCAAAATCTGTCTCCCTGGCATCTCCCCCCAGCACTGACCCATGGGGTTCCCCCCACAGAAAGCCCCGATCCCCCTCAGCCAGCCCTGGGTGCTGCATCCAGCTGATAGGGACCCGCAGCATCCTCGGGGGTCCCCTGCCCGCAGGACTTCTGCTCTGACAGATACAGCTTGGCACCTCTCTCCTTGAGAGCCAACAAATCTCTGCTAATCCCCCTGCTCCCGGCTGCCAAATCCTCCTCCTCCTCCCCCCAGCCAAGGTGCAGAGCTCTTCAAAGCAAGCTGCACGCAACCATTAAACCTTGCAACGAGCAATCGCCTTCCTCGGAGCGGAGGGAGAGGGCACAGAGGACGAGTGGCAGCACCGATGTCCCTCGTGGCCGGTGACAGGGAGGCTGCTGCACTCCTTGGAGAGGTTTTGGTTGATGCCCCAACCCTGGGCTGATGTGCTGCTGGAGCACACAACTGCTGCTCTGTCCCCCCAGATGCATCCTCTGCTCTCCCGCTTTCCCAGACCAGTTGGAAGGAAGATCCGAAGTGATCCAAGCACTGTGACAAAGGGAAGCAAAGCAGATGCCAGCAAGGGTGTCCAGGGACAAGGGAACAAGGCAGGGACAGTCTCCCTGGTCCCCTGGGAGCCCGGGGACATTGCTCACATCCCCACAAGCTGCATCACCACACCTGCGGTTCAGGATCTCCCTCGGGGGACTGTGCTGCTCCTGCTCCTTGTCCGGCCGAGCTCTCACTGCCGCATCATTCCATGAGACTGCCAAGGATCATCTTTGAGCTAAACCACCTGCACTGGGATCCCCCTGCTCCCTTTTTTGGGGCCAGGGAGGCGAATGAGCCTGTTGGCTGAGCTGGATCAGTTCAGGGCTAATGGGGCTCTCATCTCCTTGTTGGGTTCTCGGCCCTCCCTCGAGCCATTACCCAATCCTGGGATTACCAGCACCACAATAGCCGGGCTTGCCCTGGGGACGGCTTGGGCAGGAGCAGTGGAGAGCCCCCAGGACACCCCAGCATCCCTGCAGGTTCCCCTGGAAGCTGGTGCACGGCCGCATCCTGCTCCGAGGGCTGCCGGAGGAAATCCTGGAAGGCCATCTTACAATGCAGCCCTTCCTGTCCCCGAAGGACCGCCGAGCACGGAAAAGGCACCGCGGGCTCAGGCACCGGCCAGCCCCGGGGGGACGTGGGCCTGCCCCCCGGCACCTTGTCCAGCCCACCTGGGGCCACTTCCCGCCGGGCTCCCGGCCAGCACCGCTGCTTTGTCTTCAAAATCCAGCAACACAATGGGAGCAGCGGGGGAATTGCCCAGGACCCCGCTGGAGCAGAGACGCGGGCACAGCCGGAGCGAAATGCTGTCACTTGGAGATGCTCCTTTGCACATCCTAGCCTCCCGACGCTGATCCCTTTGCTCCCCGCCCTGGGATCCCACCTGCACGGCCAAGAGAAACGTCTCATTACCGTCCCCAAGCTGCCCTCGTGCTCCTGCCAGCCCCGCGGTGCCCCCAGGGTCCCTCAGCCCCGTGTTGGGGCCAGGGAGGCCGGGTGGCAGCAGGTCACGTCCCCGCGCCGCGGTGACAGGCTCGGCGCGGGGCTCCCGTGTTATTGTTCCCGGTTGTTTTCCAGCGGGGAGGCCGCGGGGCCAGCTGGCTGCCGCCAGCCTGGAACAGCGTGGCCTATTTTAAACCGCTTGCACAAGGAGTCAGCAGCTCCAGCTCGGATTTTTTCCGAACTTTATTTGTCCAAACGCTCCGCAGGGAGGGAGAGAGGGAGGGAGGGAGGCAGAGCAGGAGGTGGGGGAGCAGCTCCCGGCTTGTTCTGCCGCCAGCAGCTCACCTGCACCGCGGTGGTCTGGGGTGGGGTGGGATGGGGTGGGAAGGCACAGCGAGGATGCTGCGTGGGACACCCTGGCATGGAGCAGTCCCCAAATCCCCCAGGATCAACAGAAAAGCTGGAGGTGACAGGGGCAGAGCATCAAAGCCAGGATCCTGCCTGTAAAAGGCAGCAGATACCTGTCCGCAGGCCAAGTTGTGGCTCTCGGGAGCATTCCCAGGGCGGGCAGCTCTGCTGTGCCAGAGGCTTATGCCAAGCAGCCACCCATATGGAAAGACCCACTGGGAGCCAGGGTGAAATCCCAGCCAGACCCTGCTGAGAGCACCAGAAAAAGGGACTGGAAAACTCTCCCGCTCTAATGACCATCCCAGCCCCACCAGGTCCCTTGTGACCCCGGCCATCCTGCCGAGGATGCTGCGACCTGGGGATGAAACACTGACTGCGCGGTGATTAAATATTGACAACTTTAAATTAAAATCCCCTGTTCGTACTTTTTCCTCATCAGACCGCATCCACTGCAAACTTTTCGGGAGCGCAACCCTGCCCCGAAGGTCCCAAAGGACCCAGAAACACAGAGCAGCAGCGCTCACAGGAAATCTTTTCCCTCACAGAAGACTCGATATTCCGTGATGCAGCCAGAGTATCCATCACTCAGGAGTTTTTTTCCATGCTGTTTTCTTTACATCAAACTGCTGACTATACCTCTTTGTGAAACAACTCCTTCTGCCTGAGCTGAGGTGAGCTCAGAAGATCCTTTCCAGCTCCTCTCTGAAATCCAGCAGCTCTCACAAGGGTCAGCAGCCAAAATGATGTAAAACACGATTTCCTAACCCTGCCGGTGGGAAATCACTGGAGAACAGAGGGGATGACTACGATTTAAAAAATTTAATTGTGCTCAAAGGTTCCTTGGGCTTTTTTTTTTAACTGCTTCCCCAAAGAAGTGGGAGTTGCTGTGGCCAGTAGAAATAAATTTCCTTTTCCAGAGTCACCAGAGCCTTTGCACACTGGGGAGGGACTGAGCTTCTGCGTGGGGGGACCTGGCCCATGCTGGGGGTCCCGGAGCACGTGTTCTGTAACAGCTAAACCACCCAGCTCACCAAACCTTCAGCTTGGGCTTTAAACTCCTGGCTGGAGGCCCTTCCGAGCTTTTGAGTTTGAAGAACAGCCCAACTCTTGGAAGACAAGGCAGGGGGGAAAAGTTATCAGCTGTTGAGTGCTAGCTGGATGGGATAGAGCCGCCGAGCCGCGCGCCGGCCGGGGGGACGGCCGGGGAGCTCCACGGATGTCACGTTGGCCCGAGGCAAGATGTTTATGGCCCTGGCTGGAAGCCCTTCTGAGGAACCCATCGCAGTGATTTACAGCGCTTCCGATGGACACGGAGCCGTTCCTCTCGCACTGACCGGGCCGCAAAGAAAACATCTGCGATCCGTCAAAGTCAGCGAGGGGGCTGAGGGCGTAAAGGAGCCTGTGTGTGTGCCCGAGGGCAGGGTGACACACCAGGGCCAGCACGTCCTGCGCCCGGCACCGGGGCACGACAGCAGCCGGTCCCGCTCGAGGACACCCAGATCCTGCCCGCTGCCCTTCCCGGGCTTCTCCCTTCAGCACTGGAGCCCAGAGGTGCTAAAGCATGGATTAAATCAACAGGCTGCCTTTCACAGCAGAGCTGCTTGGGGAGGATGGAGCCCGGCTCTGTTTAATCCTGGATTTACCCTGACAAGCCCAGAGCGCAGTGGGAGCGCAACCAGCAGCTCCCGGCTCCACCAAGGCACATCCAACACCCACAGCAGCCTCCCAGATGTTGGAAGCTGCACCCGCACCTTCCTGGTGCTGTCTCCAGGCAGGTGCTGCCAGCAGAGGGGTCCGACCCATGGGCAGCCCCCCAGGGCCCAGCTGGGGTCCCCCACGTCATTGCACGGCTTTGCCATCCATCACAGACTGGGGTGTGGGAAGCAAATGTGTCCATGATTGCTGATTTCCCCCGGATTTGGGGAAGAGTGGGTGGGAAGGATTTAAGTCTGGACACCAGAAGTCGTTTCCCTTTTCCCAGCGTGGAAAAGGAGCCACAGTGCTCTCACAGACCACGCTGCACCCACTGAGTCACTCCGCCAGGTCTGAAAGGAGAAGGAGGGGTGATGCTGCCCTTCCTGGGACCCCAAATCCACGCTCACACCCATCCACACTGAGCAGGGCAGCCAGAAGAGCCACATCCCACAGCTGCCAACCCTTGCCGTGGGTCAGGGGGACAATTGCAGCCAAGCAGGGCCTGCCAAGTTGGGTTTTTTTTCTTTCAGGAGCCTAATTCCATAGGAAGAAAAGAGCTGTAGTGCAAGTGAGTGACTGGCAGCTGCCTCCCGGGAACGCTGGGCTGCCCAGGAGGAGTTGGAGAGCTCTGCTGGACACCCTCACCCATCTGCCTCCCCTCCCAGCTGCTTCCCAGCGAAGGATGGATTAATAAACACAAACAGCCCCTGGGCGATGCAGGCCAGCAAGAAAACAGGGATCACTGCCCGCTCCAAGGAACCGACCTGCACAACCCCCATCCCACAGCCCCCCCAGGGGTGTCCCAGCCCTGACACCCCCAGGCGAGGCGCAGACAGGTGGGTGAGCCCCCCCCAACAAAGCTCACATGCTTCCAGTCACACAGAGGCCATCAAGTGAGTGACTGTGAGAGGGATGAAGGCTCCCAGGGGCCCTCGGCAGCCTCCAGCACAGCATTTGAGCAGTAAATGGCTTTATTCTCTTCCCAGCACTCCCCCATTAAACACTCCATGTTTCTGCCACTGCCTGAAGCCAGCGATAAGTCAGATTGGGGAAGGTGGAGAGGGGGATGTGAAAAAAGCACCCCCAGGCATGAAATGCCAGCGAGCCCCTGCTCCCCCCTCCCAGGATTTATGAATGAAAACACGTTTCGCCTTGGCACCGCAAGTTTCCTCGATGCACGCGGGCAAGGAGGGGGGGAAATCCTGGAATTATGAGGCTCCAGCACCAATTAGGGCTGTTTACATTGACGTAAAGTCTGGGTGAAGTCCCCACCCCTGCTCCCAGCATATTTATGAAATTAGTCCTGCTGACACTGACAAATGCGGGAGGGAAAGTCCCGGAGAGCAGGGATCCAGCCCGGCACTCCGTGGGGTTTTTTTGAACCAGCACTGAGATAGTTCCTATAAATATCAGCCCAGGCCCCCTCACCCCAACCAGGACAAAGGGGTTCAGCTCAAGGAACCCCCAGCATTCCCCCAGGGTCAGGATTCCCAGAGAGGGAGAGGAAGGCAGCAACGCAATGGAGAGAGGCTGGGATACACAGGAAAACTCTCCACATATCAGAATTTCCTCGATAAATGTGATCCAGGCTCCCCCCTCCCCAATCCAGGGACCTCAGGTCGCTGTCACCAGCTGGGATCTGGCAAAAAAGGGATTCCCTGCCCCAATCTTCCTGATCCCTCCCTGCTTCTGCACCAGAGCAGGATGTCCCAGGCTCCATCCATGGAAAAGAAATAGCAGCTTTAGGGCTGAAAAATCCCCAGGAAAGCCTTTATCCCCCCCCTCCTCCATAAAGGGAAACCATCTGAACCTGCTCCCCACCACCCACGTGGCAGCACAGACGCAGCGCTGGGCGCCAGCACGGGCGTGTTGGAGGCGAACCTTTGCATTAGGGAGCTTGGCCAAGCCAAGACATTCCCACTAACGGCTCCTGGCACGGGAATTTGCCAGGGGCTGAGCAGGATTCGTGCACAGAGGGAGATGCCACGGCTGGTGCGTGGCAGGGGACGTGGGGTGGGAGGTGGAGGGTGCAGAGCGCTGCCAGAGGCTGCCGCAGCCGCTGCAGAGGTCAGCGAGGTTGGGAAGGCTGGAAACAGCTCCAGAGGGAGGGAATAAAGGCCTGATCCAGCTGGAGAGTACCAGAGGGAGTTGTGGGGCTGGTGCTGAACACGTTCAGGGGTTTTGGGGAAGGGCCTGGGGCGAGCCAGCAGGAGCTGAGCTTCGACAGCATGAAAGATGGAGAGAGTGATTCCTGAACTCTGCCAGGCTCAAAGCGAGCCCAAATCCCGCGGGAAGGAGATCCAAGCGTGGCAGCAGACGGATCAGTGCAAACCACTCTTCTTGCTGCACCCCAGCCCGGGGAGGCACCACCGGAGAGGAAGAGAAGGCGATGGAGGAGGAAGAGGAGGAGGAGGGGCTGGAGCAGCCCTGCTGCCCAGCGCTGCCTCCCTGCAGGGAAGCTGAGTGCAGAAATGCAGGAGCAGAAGGATGAGGCCTTGGGCAGTGGGATGGAGAGGGACCGGCAGAGCTGCAGAGGAAGAATTAAGCAGTGAGAACCAGCCCATGGAAAGAAAATTACTTCCCTTTTTCCCCCAGAACAGAGCTCAGTGCTAACCTGGGGAATTCCTCACGGCTCCGCAGCAGCAAAGCTGGAAGCTCAACAGGATTAAAGCCATGGATTAATTCCTTTCCCAACAAATAAATATCTCCTAGGCCATTACATGGACAGCGAGACCATCTGTGGGGACATCGATGGCGATAAAAACCATGGGCACAAGAGGAAATCTCAGCCTGTAGAGTCCTAATCCAGTCAGATCCGGAGGCAGATTTTCCCTGCTGCCATCCTGACACCCCACCACTGGAAAACCAGAGGTTTTGCTCCATTTGATAAGGAGAGAGGAGCCTCCGAGCCGGTTTTTGCAGCCCTCGGGCACACTGTGACGGAAAAGCAGCACAAGGAGCATCGCCTCACTCTACACCACAGAGTTTTTATTTGATAATGGCTTCTAGGTTAAAAATTATTTAACATAGGCTGCAAAACAACACGTTTCCCATCTGGCAAAGCCGCTCTTTTTAGCTAAAGCAGCTCCACACACGTGAGGTCTCCACCATGCCGAAGCCAAGAGCCCACACGGGGGGGAACCACGGCAGCAGCCCCCCTCGCAGTGCCCTGATGACTTGCCAAAAAGCAGAACTTCCAGCAGTTCAACTAAAAATGGCAAATCCTCTTTCATCCCCCCGGCGTTATTTTTACCCAGTGTCCCAGCGCAGGGACGGTGCTGCCATTTCAAAGCTTAGGCTTGAGCTTAACAAGCTGGGAAAAGCTCAGCGGTGTCTGCTGAGTCCCGGGGTGAAAGCAGAGCAGAGAGAGGAGCTGCTTTAATTTCGTGATGAAATAACTCCCCGTGCTGGGCCACGGGCACCCTCCTGGGTGGACCTGCTGGGTTTGGAGCAGCCGGAGCTTTTGCTGCCGGGAAAGCTCTCAGGTGGGACTTACCTTGGGTAAAATAAAGCAGCTTTTTCAGCAGCAAAGCAGCTTCTAGCAGGGAAAACAACCCTCCCCATCACCACTTCCCTGGCTTATCCACAGAGATTCCCTCCGGTGTCTGCTCTGATTAAGGATGGTGCAGGAAGAAGGAGCTCAGTCCTTGTCCCACTCACCGAGGCTGACCCTCCATCGTGGTGAGAGGAAGGAACACTAGGGAAGAGTGGGAGCAAGAGGAATGGGATTTCAGGAGGTGGGATTTTCAGGCTGACAACATCTGCCTGAGATGGCTTTGAGCCGGGGCACTGGGTATTCCCATAACAATAAAGCCATGGGGAGAAAGAAAATCCCTTTTGTTTCCCAGGCCAGCGGCTGCAGCAGTTCCTGTTCCAGGGATGGCATTAATGGGTTTGCTGTAGCACTAATTATGCAGCAGTGGGGATGGGGGAGGGCTCAGACCTGGTTTTACTTCTTTTTCCCTCTGAATAACTCGAAGTAAATAAGGAAGGTGCAGCAAGGAGCAGGGAAGTCGGGGCACACTTGCTCCATTAGCTCCTGGTAATGACATTATTTGTATTAAAGCCTGGGATAAAAGCAGCCGGGCTGGGATCTGGATGGGAGATGGGATGGGGCTCCTCTCTGGCCATAGGGATGCTGGAAGCTGTGTCTGTGCAAGTGTGGAAGAGAAAAGGGGGAAATACAAACCCCTCTCCTCAGATTCCCCTGTAGACACTGGAAAATGGGATTTTTTCACCCTCGAGGGGAAGCATCCCAGGCTTCTCTGTCCCAACAGCAGGGCTGTGCCATCCCAAGAGCTGCTGTCCCTTGCCACAAACAAAACACGGATGATTTGGCTGCCTAGCCTGGATTTCGCCTCCAATCCCATTGGGAAAGGATGCTTGGCACCCTGGGGGTGCAGAAACAAATTAACTCCACTGCTTTAACACTGTTCCCATTAAGCGACCACAGGCGCAAGATTTGCTGTTACAAACACCATGGAAAAAATCAAGGAAGCCTCTCGTCCCATCTCCCGGATGAAGGGGAGGAAAATGAACCATGCAAAGGAGAAACCAGGGAGTTGAAAGAAGTGTCAGCAACTCAGCCTGGCTCTGTTGACACCACCCGGGATGCCCTGGGTGGTTCTGTACCGTTTGGGGAGGGGCTGGGAAGGCCCTGCCTCCAGCCCTGTATGGAAAACAAACCCCAAAAGCTCCCCCATCTCCATCCAGCCAGCCCCAGCCCTGTTTTTCACGCCTGGCTGGAGTTCGCAATAGCAAAGAGCCAATAACTGGGTCAGAGCATCCATCCGTGCAGGCAGAGCTGGCGAGGCCGGGGCAGGAGGCTCAGACCTGCCCCAGCTCCAGACCACGGGCCTGGGCGTGGACATCCAGCCCAGCTCCCGCCGGGAGCGCGGCTGGAGCCGCTCGCAGACACACGAGCGGTGTCTGCGGCCGAGCCGCGCCCGGCGCGCGCTGCCAGAGCCACACAGGGACTCCTTGTTCTGCCAGCGGCTGCGAGACAAATCCACAGCCAGGCCCTGCACTCTGCACCGCTCCAGCAGCCCCTTCTCGCCCTGACCCACGTCTGGAGGTGCTGCCAGGTCCGGGGAGACCCGCAGATCCTCCAGCAGGGAGCCAAGATACGCACGGTTCCCACCGAGCATCCTCAGGGCAGGGCTGGCCTGGCACACCGGTGCGCTGGGGGCATCTGTCCTCTCCTGGTCCCCAAAGCCCTGCGAAGGCTCCAGCCGGCTTTCCCAGCATGGAGCAGATGGCACAGCGCGGGAAGGCAGCACAGGCATCACCAGCTTCATCTCAGGCCTCCCCGACAGAGGCATTTCAGCCCTGGAGCTGGGATGAGTTTTGCCCCATCACTGTGCCAGTGAGGGGATGGAGCACTCCCACTCATTTTTGGGGGTGTTTCCCCATCTAGACGGGGTTTGATGGCTCTCCCCCTCCTCCTCCTCTCTTCCAAGACCCGGGGTGGATTCATGAATGGGCTATTGTGAGTGGATCGGGGAGAGGGAAGGGAGCAGATGGGGAGTGGGCTCGTCCCCGTCACGGGCCGGTGGCCCGAGCCCTGAGCGATGCAGCCAGGTGCTAAAGGCCAGCCTTGCTTGAAGGTTACCCAGATCTGAGAAACCCGAGCTGCAAAAGGGCAGACCCAGCCTTACGGCCCGTCTGGAAGAGCAGACCTCCCCTCCGGCTTGCACCCCTTTTCTTTGCCCCCCACGTCGCCACTGGGGGTGCACCCAGGGGTGCCGGCTTGGGGGGCAGCCCCTGCTCGCTCTGCTTTCCAGGGCAGGAGCAGCCTCCTCCTTGGGCAGCCGTTCAGTTTTAGCTGAGCTTCTCAGAAAGCCTGAGCCAAGCCCTGAGCCCAAACACGGAGGAGCTTTGGCCCCCAGCCCTGCCCTGGGAGCACCTCCAAGCCTGCCCTCGCCCAGGCAGGGTGGCAGCAGGTCCAATTCGGCTCCAAGAGCAGCCGGGGAGGGGTTGGGAGCAGGGGCAGACTTGCACCCCGCAGTCCCAATCCTGACAGAGCCGTGTGGGTGCCTGGGCACCCCTGGGCATCACCAACTCCACCCCTCCTGCCTCTGCTGCTCCCCTGCTCTCACAGAGGGGACGTGGGGGACACCCCGAGGGGGGACAGAGCAGAACCCCCACCCGCCACACACACACATTCCAGTGGCTTTACCCTTCGGAGTCGCGGCGGCTGGAGAATTCCAGCTATTCCAGCATCTTTATCTTTTTTGGCTACCATTTCTCTTTCGGCCACGTTATAAATTAAAAGCTGCTTTGCTTTTAACCTCCTCCAAGCTGCACCTTTTAACCTCCCTCCCCCGGCTGCTGGCAGGGAGGGGGCTGCTCCTTGCCGGGGCCGATTCTCTCGCCTTGGAGGTCTGCCGCAAGCCAGCGAGCCCGATCTTCCCCCCTTCCTTGGCTCGGCACCGGGTGCCAACAAAGGCTCCTTGCAAAAGGAGCTTGTCATCGCTGATGGATGACGTGGTTGTGCGGCGGCTGGAGCCAGGGAGCCGGGCTGTGTCTGCACGGGGGCTCAGCCAGCCACCTGGATGGCACTGACGGGCTGCCCGCCAGCGGCGCGGCGGCTGCCGGGGCTCCGCGGGGCTTCCCGGCCGGGGGGACAACCCGGGGGGGTGGCACTGGGACAAGCAGGGCCACCCTCGCTCGCAGCAGAGAGCACGGCTGCAGCAATCCCACAGACACAGCACCTGGGATGGGGGCGGCTCGCAGCCATCCCAAACCCATCCCGGCTGTGCCGGTGACCGGCGGGTTCGGAGGGGCCGGCCGGCGGCTGGGGGATGACGGACAGGCAGCGCTGAGAAATAATTCCCTCCATCCTATGTGGCTTCCTACATAAGGTATCAGTGCTGCTCTTGATTAGAGAAAAGCTTCCCATATTACAGGCTTTTGGCTCCGGGGAGGAACGAGTTGGCCAATTGCAATTATTAAGACATTTAAAGTGCATTTAACCCAGGAGCCCTTATTTTCCCCTTTCAATGTAACCACTAATTCCTCCTAAATGGTCTGCTCCGCACTCCCAACCAGACAAAGGCTTTAATGTTCGCCTGGAAAGGCTCATGGCACAGGCTCCGGGCACGGCGGAGGAGAGGGGAATGAAAGGCTGGTGCAGCCTCCAAGGGGGAATCAAAGCTGGAGACTGGAGCTGAGCACAGCTCGAAACCCTCGGACGGTGCAGGGTCCAGGCGGGGGGCTGACCGGGCTGGAGGCACGGGATAAAGCTCAGCAGGGCAAGGAAAGGCACAGGGAAAGGTTGGGATTGTGTGAAGCCTGGCCAAAGTTATCCCAGAGCCGCCTCAGGGAAACAAAGCAGCCCAAAGAGACATAACTCACTGTCCCCAGCAGCTGGTGACCTCACACACCATGAGGACACTCACCCTCCCACCTTGCCCACATCTTGTTTGGATGAACAACTGACCGCCGGAGCCGAGGGAGCTCATCCCCCTGCCCTGGTGGTCCTGGTCCGAAGCCAGCAATCCCCTGGGACACCAGCCCCTGCCACTGCAGCTCGGGGACAGCCCCCGGCCACCCCTCAGTGATGCAAACCAGGGCTTGCCTGGAGCTCTGTGCTTTAATCCAGGGCCAGGGGTTATTTGCCTTGTTGCTCGCTGCTGTTGGATCCCCCTCAGGCAGAGCCTGGAAGCTCTGGATCTGTACCAGGGTGAACCTGGGGCTGCAGCCTGCAGCAACATCTGTGTGTCCTCACCGGCCGAGCAGCCTGCTACCCTCGCCATCCCGAAAAAAAATACGGGCTCCCCATCCCAAAAATATGATGTGGAAGGAAGCTGTGCAACTGGCCTCCCTAACTTCTTCTCACTGCCTAAAATTCCAAGTTGGATTTATCACCTCTCAAGGACTCCAGGCCGCAGTGGGACACCCAGCCATTCACATACCCCCCCATTTTTCACACTCAATTCCTCCCGGAGCGAGGGACTCTTGGAGGAAGGCTTTTCCCCCCAGCCCTGGCTCACCAGTGGGTTCCCATTCCCAGCTGAAGTGATCGGCACACTCGGACCCGATGGGGAAAACAGATGCAGCAGCAGATGCGAAAGTCATCGGCTCCTTCGGGGTGGGAGAGAGACGGGCCAAAAAAAGCAGAGCAGGATGGGCAAAGGGAAAACAGATTTTTTTCTTGGCGCTGGGGTAACCAGGAGGCGGCACGGCAAGAGCCGGTGCGAGCCCGGCTGTGCCGGATCCAGACCTTTTCCCTGGGGTTTATTTCCCAAACAACAACAACAAATTGGTTGCAGATTCCAAGGCGGGTGGGGAAATAAAAGGAAATCAAACCAAAATCCTTTGACTGCAGAGATTAAAGGAGATCAGAGGCCAAACACACAGTCAGCACCCAGCTCCTCCACTCACATGATGGAGGCTGCTTTGCATGCAGGCTGTAATTAAACAGCTGTGTTTTCTTTAAAGTATGATTTCGAGTTTGTTCAAACACCATTTTTGCAGAGTACCACGGGATTTCGAATGAATAGACTTTTAAAAACGTATTTGGCGGGGTGGCCTTGGATTCGGGACCGCGGAAGGAGGCAGGAGAATATCAGGAGGGGGCGAAAATTGAAAGTAAAGTAAAATAAAATAAAATAAAGCAGCCTGCAGAGCAAACACCTCGGCGGGGAGAACGGGCAAAGCAGGGCCAGGACTGCCATCCCTGGCAGAGGAGAGGCTGCCTCAGCAGCTGCCAGCAAGCACAGGGTTAAGGCTCCAACCAGCCCCTCTATTAAGAGCTGAGCACATTTAATGGTTTAATATTAACCCAAGCGTGACGGCAGGATTTCAGCCCTACTGTCTCGCCTCGGAGCGCAGCCCCATCGAAGGCTCCGGCTCCCTGGCCAGCGGGCACTGGATAAACCTGATCCCGAGGTGATCCCTGCTTCCAGCATCCCTGAGATGGGATGCCAGCGGCCCTTTGGCACAGCCGGGGGGTCCAGCGGCTCCACGCACACACAGAGCGATGGAAGCAGGGCTCAGCTTGCGGCAGGTAGCGCTGCCCGGCTCGGCAGATAGTCAATACCTCATTTGAGGTTTAGCCTTTCAAGCATTTCCCATTCATTTCAGCAAACGGATCGACTCTCACGTCTGCGGGAAGATCGAAGGGCTCCCCGCCCACCCCTCCGGCCGGCCGGGCTGGCAGGGCTGCGGCTGCCACGCCGCCCCTCCCGGCAGCTCGGGGCGTTAATGCGAGGTCGATGCGGCGCTAATGACCGCTCTGGGTGTGACCTTCGCGCAGGTCGAGGGAGAGAGCTATTCCAGGAGGAAAATTGCGGCTTCAGCCCGCTGGCTGGTTCAGGAGGCTAATTGCAGAGGGGCTGGCCGCCGAGGATTGGGGGTGATGGTTCACGTCTTTGTCAGGGTTTCAGGTCCCTCAGCGCTCATCCTGCTTCAGCCTCCAAACTGCAGCTGAGCCGGTTCTGGCTGTGCCCGTCTCCCACATTCCAGCCCTTCTCCAGCACCCCTGCAAGGGCTGTTCCTCCAGATCCACATCCCACAGGCCATCCCAGCACATGTTCCGTAGGTCATTCCCTCCCAAAACATCAGGGTTGCTGCTCGGGCTTCAAGGCAGCATCCAACCATTTTTCACCAGTGTTAGAGTGGTTCTTACCTGAAATTGTGTCCGTGGGGAGGATTCACAGGCCAGGAAACACAGCAGCTCTGCTGCCGGTGAGAGGGAAGATGTGTGCTAACGTCTTTACGAACAATTCCAGGGGTGAGGGGATGGGTGTTAACGTGTTTGAAATGGGTCTTGATGTCTCTACTGACTTCGGGCAGCAGGTTTGCTGCAGAGCCCAGACAGCTTGACTCCTGAAACAGACAAGGGTCTGCAGGAGCTTGAACTTCTGAACTTTGGGCAGCAGGTTCGTTGCAGAACCCAGACAGTCTGACCCCTGAAACAGACAGGTGGGTCTGCACGAGCCTGAACTTCCGAACTTTGGGGTAAAATGACGGGTTCAGGGGGAGATGTGGGGTGGGCGGCTCGGGAAGGCTGCATCTTCCTGGTACCTCAGCAACGTGGGAAGGAAGAGGGCACCGTGCGGCCGGGAGTTTGGGATAAAAGGAGGCTGCGCCCTCCGAAACCTCGAGAGAGAAAATGTGCCCCGGTGGGCTCTCTCCCTTTATTCGAATAAAGTTGCAGGACTCCTCTGTCTCCTTCATGGACGCTGGCTTTTCACAGCGGGATTTTACGTACACTGGTAACCCCATCACCCTTGGAGGCAGTTCCAGGCCTTTCTCAGACCCAAAATTTAGGCCTGGCCCAGCTCTCCTCGCTCTATAGCCCGCATTAGAGCCCATTAATGGGATGAGGATTCCCACCTTGAAGCTCATTGATGGGGTGGTGAGTCCTACCTTGGAGCCATCACTGAGATGATTATTCCCACCCTGGAGTGATTATTCCCTCCCATGGGTGGGCTCCAAGGTGAGAACTGTCACTCCATCGATGGGGTCACCATTCCAGGTCCCATCACCTTGCACAGCAGCTGCTGAGAACAGGCCGTGTTCCCAGGAAAGGACCATGGAACCACCCGGCGCCGCCGTGTTCCCCGCAGCAGGGATGCACCAGCCGAGCCTCCCTGGTGCAGGGAGGGCGATTTTTTGGGGACAAGCCGGTTGCAAAGGTCACTGTTGCCCTCTGCTGGTCCAGGGACAGGGAGAGCGGGGACAGCCCGGCTCCCACCCCCGGGGCTCCGCCCGGGCTGGCCGGGACACCGCTGTCCCTTGCTGCCACATGTGTGCTGAGTGTGCCCGTGCTCAGCCCGGCTGCCACCGCCTCGGCAAACCCCGTGTGTGGCCGTTTCATCCCCCCGGCTGGCAAAGAGCCTTTCCGGTCCCATGTCCCTGTTATCTCTCATTTAAGGTTTTCCTTACACCCACTGCTGCTGGCTGAGCCTGCAGAGACACTCAGCCGAGCTGGGCAGTGCCTTCCATGCAGGAAATAAATCAAATCTCCAGGAAATAAATCAAATCTCCAGGGTAGAGATCCAATCTCCATCCCCAGGGGATTGCGACCTACCCTGGAGTCACGCTGCCTCCCACCCCCATCTCCATCCCCAGGCAGAAAGTGCCCATCCCAACAGGTAACTCCCTCCTCTTCCCCTCGCTCCAAAGCTCCATAATTTTCCCTCTCACAAGCAAATCCACAGGAGGTACTGCGAGGCTGGCATCCGGAAGGCAAAGTCTGCAGATTGCTAAATCCAAAGCTGTCGTTGCAGTCCCAGCACTGGCAGAGGGCCCGGCCAAAGCTGCCCTGCCTGCGGGTCCCCAGGCTTGGCACCAGAGCTGCTGAGCCACAGCCTGCCCGGCAATTCCTGCCCACGCCACGGCCTTGAAAGCTCCAAGGCACACGGGGAGGAGGGATGCTCCCTGAGCAGTGGGAAGGGAAGATGCCTCAGGAGCCCCAGGACAGGGGAATCTCGTGGGACCCTGGTTATGCAGCAGCAGTGCTGGCACTAATTTGGGATGGGAGATGTCTCAGGGCTCTGGGGAAGAAGAATCCCTTGGGATCCTGGTTATGCAGCGGCATCAGCTGCAGGCGCTGGGCGTGGGCACAGCCGTGGGTCTGTCAGGCAAGCCGAGGGTGTCGTCTGTGCATGGCCCCTCCAGCCACCAGGAGCACAGACCTCCCCCAGGTTCCTCTGCGTCCTACTGCCAGGTCCTATATCGTGCTCACAAACCTCTGTCAATAAGCATTTAGAAATCATCCAGCTCGTTGGGGAAGGGAAAAATCTGTAGGGTTAAGATAAAGACATGATGACAGAGCAAGACAGGGAGTTATCTCAGGCATGGAGGAAGGCAACAAGAGCAGGGAGGGAGGGAGGGAGGGAGGTGGGGAGTGCGGCTGTCTTCCCCTGCAGAGCAGCAGCCTGCCAGCCTGAAGGTCAGCAAAGGGCTGCAGCAAATCAGCTTTTAATTGAAAACGAGCCCAGCGATGACGCCTGGGCATAGTTACCTGCGTGGGGATGCTGGAGCCAGCTGCCACCAACAGCTTTGCTCTCCAAATGCACAAGGGTTTATTCTTCCACCAGCACAGTTCCCCAAGGAAAGCCACGTGCAGGGAATCACAGCCCTTCCAGCATCCCTTCCAAGGGAGGAAAGCAGGGAGAGAAGCACCGTGCTGTCCTGCTACCTCCCAGCGAGAGCAGGAGGTGGAGGAGAAGGATCCTGCTTGGATCCGGTGTTTAGAGACACATGGAGAAACCACAATTTCCTCGAAACTTTGCATCTGCTGGAGCCCAGAGGCTGCTCTGACAAGCAGGGGTTGTGCTCTATTGGATCCATACGTTATTCTGTGCAATTGGAGCCAAGATCCCGCCGTGGGATTTGTGGGGCCTCATCAAGAAAAAGCTCCAGAGCCTAAGAGGTTCCCAGGCATCTACAACCAGGCTGCTTCCTCCTTCCTGTCCCAGGTGTTCCTCCCAGCAGAGAGGTTCCTTACATTCCCACCACTCTCCTGGCAGGTAGCTGTGGTGGGGACCTGCTGGCTCTGGCTGTGGTGGTGTTCCCAAGAGTCCACGGCTTCAAGCCGTGCATCCCAACCCACCCAGCATCCTCCAAAACCTCCCTTGTCTCTGGAGAAAAGCATCCCAAGACCTGCCCTCAGCCCCCATAGCTTTCCCTCAGCCTTGCATGTCAGCTCTTCCCACCTTTCCCTTACTGGTCCCAGTTCCCTTCTCTCACTGGTCCCCAGCTCATCCAAGTGAATGGATATGACCCCGCACTGCTTAGAA
The DNA here is from genome assembly GCA_013397725.1 of Rhagologus leucostigma. Taxonomy (NCBI): domain Eukaryota; kingdom Metazoa; phylum Chordata; class Aves; order Passeriformes; genus Rhagologus; species Rhagologus leucostigma. The sequence continues at coordinate 724,230 of VZTD01003139.1, read as the reverse complement.
GCACCAGAGCGGCTTGGAAATGCTTTGGTTTTGGCAGAGGAGCGGGGAGCAGAAGATCACTGGAATAGGGAAACTCAAGGTCCTGCCAGTCATCAGCCCAGAGCCCACCAGCACCACCAGCACTGAGAAGGGCAGGAACCATGGAGAGGCTGGAGGAGTGAGCACGGTGCCCGCCAGCCTTGTCCAGGTGGGTTCTGCTGGATTCTTGGCCTCAGGGTCCATCTGATAGGTGGACACCAGTCCTGGGGAAAGTGTCTTGGTTTGAAAGACAGGTATCTGCTGAGCAAGGCAGGAACCCCCCTTGGAATGGAAAAAAAATTACCCCCTTCCCTCCGACTTATTATACCTTTGAAATTAAGGGGCTTTTAGGCGAAGATATGGGAAAAGGAATATCAGTTCTTCGCTAGCATGTCTAACAAGGCAAACAAACACCAAACAGAACCCAGAGCCCAGGGCCGGCCTCTCTCGGCCGCGGGCGCTTTCCCCTCGGTGCGGCTCCGCTCACGGCCGGCAGGGGCGCTGGTGGCTCCCGGCCGGGCACGGGGTGCGATGGTTCCCCTGCTCCTGCAGGGGGCGCTGTGGCGCGAGCGCGGCCGCGCCTCTCCCTCACGCAGCAATGGCGGCCGGGCTGGATGGCGAAAGGGACAGCAGCGGGAACCTTGGAGCGGCAGCGGGGACGGCAGAGGAGAGCAAATCCCGGAGTAGTAAAGGAGATGTATCAGAAACTCCACGGCTGCGGGGGTGTCCCAGCAGGCGGGGGGTGCGGGGTTACAGTGTAGCGAAAAACCCGTAGCAGTGGCATAAAAAATGGCGGGGCTGGGCAGTGGCAGCCTGGGTCCCAAACCGGAAGATGCCCCTTCAGAGCTGGAGGGGCTCAGGGTCCCGGGGTTTCCCCTGAGGCACCCTGAGAAGGTGAGGGGCCTTTCTAGTGAGGTCAGGTGTTAATAAGGTCCCAGTGCAATGGCCAGTCCCACGAGCAGAGCTTCACTCACGGTAGGAGAGGGCAGGAGGAGACAGAACCCCACAGTGGTGGCGAATTCTTCCCACAGCTACCACAGCCTGTCTCCCCTCCGAGAGCAAGAGAGTGAGAGGAGCCAAGCCCAGCTCCTCATCCCCAGCCAAAATCTCGAGGTATCTTTGCCCTTCCAGGTAAGAGAGTAGCCAGCTGCACCCTTCTCCCACCTTGGCCATTTCTTTTGTCACTTAAGTACTGGTCATTATTTTCTCCTAGCCCCAGATGGGACAAAATTCCATGAGAGAAAGAAACAAAAGGAAAAATCTTAGCCGCCAACAGAAAGCAAGTGCTCAAGGAGAAGGACAGCCCAGCCACTGAGGATGTGGGAAAGAGAGTTCCTTATGCTGAGGAACGTCAGGGCTCGATTTTTCAGACCATTGTTGGCAATTCCAGTCACCCCCAGGTGCAGCTGGATGTAGTTCATGGAGAGTTTGGCCAATGCAGAGAGGTCCTTGATGGTTTCCTACCCTCAGAAGGCGGCCAGCCCCCTAAACAAGGTGGATCTCCTGGTGAAGAAGCTCACAGGTTATGCCCGCACTGGAGCCCTGTGCCGGGGTGGGTTTGCCGGGATTTATCCCTACTGCAGGATTCCAGGCAGGCTGAGGCAGGGAGCGGCTGAGACCACAAGCCCCTAACAAGGTCCTGAGCAAACAGATCCCAGCTGTGGCCCTTCCCGGCAGGAAGCAATAAACACACACCTTGCAGTGAAGGGAGCTGCAAGGGCTCTGCGGCAGCCACTGCGTTTTTCCAGGAGGGATGTGCTCCCTCCTCCCCGCACCATCCCTGGGCAGAAATTTCCATTCCTGGGATGTCTGGATGAGGGAAATCAAGCCAAGGGTTGGACCATGCCTGAGATGATTACACATCTCTGCTTCTCAGAGGGTTTTTGGGGTGAAAGGAAGGGAAATCACCCGCTCTCCTCTGTACTGCCTCATGGCGGGTGGAACCTGGAGGTAGAGTGGATTTTCGGATGCTCCAGCATCACCAGCTGGGAGACCCTCAGGTTTGTATCTGGTCCAAAAGAGCCCAAAATGCGCTTTGTCCCTCCGCATCCTTGTGGACCGGGATGCAGCCAGAAAAAAATCATTGCTCTCGCTTTGAGCTGAGCAGCTCACGCACTTCAGTGGTGCTTACAGAGATGAATCCCTGTCTGGAAACACTTCCCCTGAATTAATATCCATTTTTTTCTCCATTAGCACTTCTGTCAAGACAGATTTGCTGCCCTCAGGCACTCAGAAACCAAAGTAAAGACCAAAAGCTGGGAACGGGGGAGTTGCCCCTCACCCTAAAGTTCAATATGGTTAAACAAAACCTGATTATTCCTATCAATCCTGCTTTCCACCACAGAGCATTCCCGTGTCACAGCGTTGGGAGATGCTAACTCACTGCCGCTGCCTTTAAGGGAGTTATTCCTGATTTAGACCAGGGCCAAGGATCAGCTCTGAGTGTCCCCAGCAAGCAGCAGGATGCTCAGGGATTAAGCCTGACATGCATCGCCCCTGAGGGACAAGGAGAAGCTGTCCCTGCAGTTTCCCATGGGAAGGGGGGGTGGAGGGGGAAAGCCATTAAGCAGCTCCTTACCCTGGGAATAATTAATCTGCAAAGCCCACGAGGAGGGAACGGCTGCGTTGGCCTCTCCGTGCTCCTATTTCCAAGGGGGACCCTGGAATTGTTCCAGTCAGATCCCATCTCATGGTAGGGGGTCCCTGCTCACCATCTATGGGGTCTTCAAGGGCATGGGAGTCCTTGCTCGCCTGGAACGTGGCATCCAAAGGGCTGGGAAGGGCCACCTTGGCTCCTCAAAGCAGCACCTGGAGGCACCCGGAGCACGCCGGGCCTCGGGAAGGCTGAGCTCCCCCAGCCTCCGGGCAGCTTTTCCGAGCTGGTGCATTTTTAACCTGGAGCTGTGGAAATTCGGGCACCCCTCAGAGCTGTTCTGCATTTTGGCTTTTAGCTCCTGCACCCAGGGCAGAGGCAGGAGCAGGGCTGTGCTTCCCAGCTCTGCCCCACACACGGGGATCTGTGCCAGCACATCTCATCTTCCTGCTTTCCTCAGGGCTTTGGAGTAGGGATCAGCGCAGCGGGAGGCTGCAACCAGCCCTGCCGTGGTCCATCGGCAGCACAGCATCCCCCGGGGTCACATTTTGGTCCTGGAGGCAACTTCAGTCCCGTCCTCAGTGCTCAGGCAGAGCCCAGGAGGCAGCTCCAGGGCAGGAGGCGGCGTCCCAGCTCAGCGGGGTGGAGGATGATGGATGGGGAGGGAATCAGCATCCTCTGAGAGACCTTCCCGGGGACAAAGCAGCAGAAAGCCGCTGGTGAGCGCAGCAGCTTTGCAAGAGCCTGCAGCTCTGGAAAACCAGGAGGGCTTGGCAGAGCGGTGCCTTTGGGATGTGCTCTCCCTGCCAGCACCTGCCACCTGTGGCAGCCCCTTCCCCAGCCCTTTGATCTGCCTCCAGCTCCCGGCTCTCCTCGGCATTCGAGCTGCTCTCTCTAGGGATTTTCCAGACCACCTGGGTAGAAGCATTCCTGTGTTCCCCCGTGTGGCCCGGTGCCGGCGTGGGAACACACGGTATCTCCTGGAGTCAGCCTTGTCTCTGCCTCCATCACTGCCTTGCTCTGCCGTGCCAAATCCCAGGCTCCCGAAATACTCAGACTTTCCAGAGCAATCGCTTTTCCCCAGCTCCCCTGAGCCTCTGGGACCCAAGGTGAGGGTTTGCAAAAGCTTTTTATTGGGATGTGCAAACATCAGCAGGTCTAAAGCTGCTCTTTAAGCTGGGCCTGGCAGGGCTTAACCGACCCAGGGCCTCAGGAAGGTTCAGCAGCTCGACCTGCCTTGTTTACTGAGAATCCACTGCTGTCCTGTGCTGCACCAGGCTGAGCTGTTCCACGGCGTCACTGCTGGCCTTCAATCCGGTCGGGATGGAGAGCATTCTGCAGGATTGCAGGATGGGGCTATGTGGTCTGTGCCGGCACTGGGATCCCCACCACCCTTCTCCAGCATCCTCTGTACCATGAAACCGCCACTTTGCCATCAAAGCCAGCCCTGGGGGTGTCCCTGGTCCCCTCATCCCTGTCACCCCCTCACCTCTCGTGGACCCAGCCCGCAGGATACAGCCCCCACTCCCCCCTCTGTGTCCAAGGAGAACCAGCCCCCGGTGGTTTCACCCCCCTCCTTCCCTTGCAGGCTGTTTTTCTCCCCCTCTCCTCCTTCCATCAAGCAGCAAATATGCTTTCAGAGCAATAAGACGGCTGTTCAGCCTTTGGAACAAATGTTCTCTGCCAGGCTTCGAGCACAGGGGCGGAGGGGGGACTCACACTGATTTAATGACAGTGATTTAAGCAATTTGATCCATTTTTATGGTGCATTTACAGTTAGGGGAAAGGGAAGGAAAAAAAAAAAGGAGAGAGAGAGAAACACAGGAGTGGAACGAAGGCAGGAAAGGTTAGGGAACGCACCCCAGCAGGCACTCGGAGAGGGAGAGAGGCTGTCACAAGCTGTTCCCCTGGCTGCTCTGCCAAGGAGAGCCCTCGCCAGCCTCCTGTGCCCGGCTCCGAAATCTGGCTCGTGTCAGCACCGGCTCCCCGGGGCTGCAGCTCACCCAGGAGGTGCTGCAAAGCCTCCCCAGGTCAGATGCATCCAGGGATGTGGGTTCAGGATGGGGCAGCATCCCCTTTTGATTGGGAAAATGCAGCAAGAGCAGAGCCAAACCCAGCTCTCATCCTGCTGCTTCCATGGAGGGAGTCCCCCATTTGCCCCCAGTGGAAATCCCTCCAAGATCCCATCCATTTCCCAATTCCAGCTACAGGGATAGCAGATATACTTTCGGGGTGCTGAGGGATGAGCTGCCCATATAAACACACTGAATCCACTTGGAATAGAGGTGAAAACAGCTCTGAGCTCATCCAGCTCAGAAAACTTCAGCCCCAGGGAGCCTTTCCCATCATTCTGCTGAGACCTGGCCCCCTCAATCCATGTGCTCTGCTCAGCTTCATCCTGGCCCCATTCTGTATCTCCCAGCTGGCTCCCAGCTTCCCAGAAATTCCAGCCAGATGTGGGTCATGCCAACAGATCCCGCTGTGGATGGCACCTCGTGTTCCACGGGGCTCTCTGCAGGGAGGTGCTGCACGTGTGGGAGTGCTGCCAACCCCACCTGCCCCATCCTGCCCTGCCCTTCACCTCCAGTGGGGAATGACCCCCAGTAAATCCAGGATGCACCAGCTCAGACATCCCAGAGTAACAGAATTGGTGGCCAAACACTATTCCTCCCTCGGGAAGAGACTTTGGAGATGCCCACCCTCAGCTTGACGACAACCAGCCAGCTTGGCTCTATGGGAAAAGGAAGAAATTCCATGCAAAATCCTAAGGGATCCCTCTTGGGGGTCCCCTCTGCCGCAGCTGGTGGCTTTGTGGGACCAGAGCTGGCTGCAGCATCGCACTCTGCCCAAATCCTCATGTCCTTGGCAGCACCTTGAGGACTCAGTATCAGGGAAAACACACCTGGACCTCACCCTGCTCTTGGCTGGAGAGCAAAGTGAGTCCTGCCTCAGGAAAACTGATGGGAAAAATGTCGTTCCAAGAGAGTAAAACTGGATTTTACATCAACAAACAGGGGGAGCAGCCTCTACCAAACCCCCTCCGCAACGAACTTCCATGTGCATCCTCAGCTCTGGCTGTGAGGAGAACCCTGCAGTGAGGGCTGCCCCAGCTCCTGGTGGGTTTTGGTGCCGGTGATCCCTCACTTTGCTGCTCCATCACTTGTGCAAAGCAAGGGCTGTCCCAAAACATGGACCTCAGCTCCTGATATCCCATGTGGGCGTTCCAGCCTGCTGCAGGCACAGGGATTGGGATGCTGCAGCACCGCTGGGGCTGTCACTGCAGAGATGCTGCACGCCCCCATCACTTATGCCTGATTTATCCAGCTTGATGCCCTTTGTATCCCACAGGAATGAGTTGTGGCACCTGGGAGCTCTCTGCGGGATGGGGAAAGGGGCACCCAGGGACAGCACAGCAATGTGGGAGCTCCCAAACCTCCCAGGGAGGAGCTTTGGCAGCCCACACTTCCCCAAGGAGAACGAGGATGGAAAAGGTTGCACAGAGAATCCACCTTCCTGCTCCACTGGTCAGTCCCAAAGTCTGGAAAACCCTTCCTGGAAGCTGGTGGAATTTTTTTCTGCTTGGTTTTTTTGGTTTTTATTATTTCGGGTTTTTTTTTTACTATCAAGGCTCATCTGGAAGCTACAAATGCCCTGCAGGTCTGTAAGGGATGGGCTTTGAACACCTCCCAAAAGGTTCTACTTGGAGTGCCACCGTGGGAGCTGGTGGCACTGACACCTCCACGGACCGAGGACATCCAGGAGAGCAGCAACGCCAGCCTGGGCTCGGGGGGTTGTTGGCTTTAAATACCCTCAAAGGAAGAGGGAAGAAAAAGACAAGGGAAAAAAATTCCGAGCAGCAAACAAAATAAATCTTCCTCTCCGAGCCAAAACAGAGAGAAAATAGCCAGGGACCTTGGCCGGGAAGTTGTTTATTATAGTCCTGGAGTTCGCTGCCAATTTCAGCAGTTGGACAATTTTCCTTTTGCAGCCCAGAAATAGCCACCCCTTTGCCGGGCAGCCCCGGGCGCCGCAGAGTGGGCTCCTCTCCTGGACTCCCAAAACATCTCTGCTCCGGCCAACACCCTGACCTGCCCGGAAACCCCCGGGCAGCCAGAGGGTTGGCTTTGGCAAAGGGATTTTTCGGGAATCACCTGCAAAGCCGAGATCCCGCACGTGAGCGGAGCCCCAGCCCTGCCTGCAGCGGGATGCGCTGCCGGGCGCAGCTGCCCTCTGGCTTTGTTTCCAGGGATTAAAAGGGGAAAAAAACAGAAGAAAGGACTAAAGCTCAGGAGAGCAGGAGCGATGGACACACCTGCCTGTGGCATCACCCCGCAGCTGCTCCCCCTTCACCCCCAGGAAAGGGGCAGCTGCTGCTCGGTGGGGTCTGGTGGTCCCATGGGAACAGGGAATGCTGGCCCCAGGGATGGGTAGGATGGGGATTGCCGTGTTCCCTTCGCATCCCTCTCCTTATCCCATGAAGACGCAGGACAAAGGGAAAGGCAGGCTGCCTCCAGCACGCGGCCTTTTGTCTTTCAATTAAAAACAAACACAAAATAAGAGCCGGGAGGGACCCGCCCGCTGCGGCCGCGCGGCTCCTTAGCACAGGAGGCTCCGCCGGCTTTCCTCAGCCCGAAGGAATCCGAGGGCTGGGAAATCAAATCCACGTGGGATGCGAGAGAACGCTCCTAAGGGCCCACATGGCCCCCCAAAAGCCCCCGGCCCCTCGGGGGGAACACTCCTCCCTCGCAGAGCCGGCAGTGGCACAGCTCCAGCTCAGGCAGTGACTTTCCACAGCCACATTCCCTCTCCTTGCTTCCCTCCCTCCCTGCCATCCCTCTGGACCCCAAATGTGGGCATGGGAAGCTCCTGCCCTGCACCCTCCGCAGTGGATCCAGCCCCTGGCACCCCCCAGGAGCTTCCGGATGCCCCCAGCCCAGGAGGAGATGCTCACGGTGATGTTTTACCTCCTGCACAGTGCCAGTGTCATCGCTGCCTTCCGCAGGTGACAACGGCAGCCAGCGCAGGGTGCTGGGCCACCAGGTGGGTGGGCATGAAAAGCAAGGTGCCAGAGAGGATCGAGGACAGCTTGATGCTGCAGAAAAGCACCTGGATGAAGCACACCTGGAGTCTGGGAGCACCACTCAACACCATCAACAGGCTCCTACACTGCCTCAAGGCTGCTGAGTGTCCTTGAAGGAGGGGACCGAGCCTCACTGGTGATGCTCAAAACCCAGGAGATGCTCGGTCCCCTCTCCTCAACCCAAAAACCCCGTAAACCCATCAGGAAATCACATTATTGTTACACAGAAGCTGAAACTCCATCTGGCCAAGAGAATTGCCAGAAAAATCTCCTTCACTGCATCTCCTGTATCCCTGGGACAGAGCTGGAGTTTGCTCCCCTCGCTGCCCCTGCAAGTCAAGGTCATGTCAGGCTTTTGGCCAGGGCCCCAGGAACCCAATTCCCTGCTTTGCGAAGGAAAAATTAAATTTTCATTCAAATTTTCACTTCGGCAGCCAAGATATCGGCTCAATTTCCACCTGCTGCTTTGAAGCCTTTGCTTTGCATGGGAGAAGCGCACAACTGAGAGTTTTCAATTATAGAGCACTTGCATATAAGGGCAGGAACAGCCAGGAGTATGGATTTTAAGCCTAAAAAACATCAAAATAAAAATAAAAACAAAATGAGAGGCACTGGGAAGGATGTGCTGCCCTGGGAGGGACCGGCTGCTGCTCGGCTGGGTGGAGCAAGGCCACCACTGTCCATGGACGTGCTTGTTCCAACTTCACTGCCAACAGCTTGTGACATGGAGTTGAGCCCTTCTCTCCCCAAAAATCAGCCCCGAAGACCTGGCTGGGAGGTGCCAGGACTGAACTCGAGCCAGGTTTTAAGCAGGAGCGTGAGGCAGGTTTGAACCTCTCCCTCGAAGGATGCGTGAGTGGGGCTGCCTTCCCCAGGCTATTGCTGTACCCTCTTCTAGAGGGATAAAAGAGGATTTATTCTCCCTGCAGGGCTGGGGATTCCCACTCTGAGGCTGCAATTAGACTGGAAACTGCTCCAAGTTTCATCAGTGGATTTGGAAAGGCGGGTGGGAGAAGAGGGGAGCTTGGCACTGCTGGGCTTGAGTGCAGTGCCCAGCCAACACTCCCTGAGGGATGTCTGCTCACCCTGGAGCCCCAAAAGCAGCTCATCCTAATGTCCTGTGGGAGTAAATCCACCTGCATCTCTCAGGGATGGCTCTTCAATATCCAGCCAGGCTGCTGGGTTGGAACCTCAAGGAGCAGAGGTCCATGAATGGCTGAATCCTGTTCCCAGCAACCCCTTGTACATTCCAGTAAACCCCATCACCTGTGGGAAGAGCAGTGTTGGCTCCCAAAATCATCCCAGGGAATGTGAAAACACAGCCTGGCCTCCCCAGCTCCAGCATCTCCTCTTGTCCTGTCCCCTGTTCCCTGAGAGGAGCCACCGTCCCCACCTGGCTCCAAACCTCCTTTCAGGTGGGTGTAGAGAGCGAGAAGGTCTCTCTAAATATCATCCTAAATCTCCAGAAATTTCCTCCCAGGCTGCCAGAGCAGGCAGGGAGCCCCTGGTTTGCAGCCTGGAGCTGCACAGAGCCTGCTCAACCCCCCCGAACCCAGACTTACACCTCGATATCAGCGAGCCAGCAAATCCCAGTGTGTGGGACCACCAGGAAGGTGACATTTGCCAGAGCCCCTGCAAGGAAAGCCGAGAACTGGGGCAGGATCTGTGAAAGGCAGGAGCAGGGAAGCCTTTGGGGACACGTTAAGGAGACTTTGCAGGAGGAGATGATGCTGACACTCCGCAGACACCCAGCATTTTCCAGCAGATCCAGACACGAGTCCTGCTCTCCAAACTGGACCCGATGGAAAAGCCAAAAAAACCCCACATGGTCGTGTCCCCCTCCCAACACCCAGCTCCTCCGAGGGGATCAACCCCACTTCCTAAGGGACCTTCCCAAGAGCCGACCCTGCCCTTCCTCCCCCACTTTCGGGCTGAGCATCTCTCCGAGCCATCCCGCATCCGATGCTCGCCCCCTGGCCGGTGGGGGGGACTCCCGTGCTCCCCCCGCCAGGTCCAGCTGCACGGCACACCCCGAGGGGCCGCCGCCGGCCCAGCAGCAGCTGCCTTGGCCCGGCTTCAAGCCCAGCGCTGCTCGAGAGCAGCTTGTTATTTCGGTCCTGCTACGGGGTTATTTTTAGAAAGCGCTGAACACCCCTTCTCCCAAACGGCTCCTCCAGGGATGACCTTGCGGAGCTGCAGCCGCTCCCTCCCTGCCCCACCACCCCTCTCCTTGAGGAGTGTCACCCACCGTCCCCAGGGTCCCCACCCTGTGCAAACCCCGGTGGCAGCAGCGTGGCTGCACCGCGGCAGCGAGGCGAGGAGGGAGGGGGCTGAAGGCTGAACTACATCTCAACCCCTGCCGCCATCCAGGTTCGCTCCCGGTTTCAATTATCACCTGCTGGAGCAGCAGCTGCCGAGTGCCGGGAACTCAAAGCGAGTCAACAAGGTCTTGTTGTTTCAGCTGCTCGGGGGCACGGAGCTCCATGCGCTCCCCCCGCCCAGCTCCGCGGGGATGCAGTGGCCCCCGCTCGCCCCTGTGCGTGCAGGGCTGCCGCGCTTCCATAATTCCCCCATCCCGCTCTCCCGGGCAGGTAAACGCTGCTGGAGCTGCCGAGGGGGGAGCAGAGAGAAACCTCAATAACAACAAGAGAGGGAAAAAAAGAGAAAGAAAGAAAGAAAAAAAGCCCCAAGAAGCAGCCGCTGCACAGAGGTTATCCGGGGGACAGAGCAAATAATTGGCGAGGCGAACAATGCATTTTAATTAAACCTCTGCAGGAAACGAGGGGAGGGAATCAAGTTAATTGCACGGAGCGGGAGCAGGAGATTAAAAATGCTCTTTGCTCAGAAGATGGTGGCTCCCATCCGCCTTTGCCGAGGAAAACAAGGCCACCTGGGGTGGCAGTGCCGGCGTGGGGACACGCAGCTCGCTGGCTCTGCCGGGGCTTGGAGTGACAGCAGAGTCTGGGGGGATCATGCTGATCCCCTGTGCCAAGGGGCTGGGGCTGGCCGGTCCACAGGGGTGCTTGCAGGATGAGCCTGGGTGTGGGAGCTGCTCCTGGGAAGTCCCACAGGGATGGGGATATTGCTTGTGTCTGCAGGAAAAGGACCAGGGAACGTGTCCCAGGGGATGTGTCCCATGACAGCTCAGCCCTTCCCCTGCTCCGTGCCCTCTGCTCAGCCCAGGCTGTTCCTGGCACTCTCCCCATAAAAAACCGTCAGCCTTTACCTTTTCGTGCCCATGATACTTCAAATTTCACCTCTCTCTGCTTGGGACCCTGTATTTTTCTCAAATGCTCCCTTTCCTGATCTTTCAGGCCCTTGTCTTCACCCCACTCTGGACACCGTAGACGGAGAGACCCCGACTCGCTGCCAGTGAGCCCCAGAACAGCAGCACATCCAGGCTGCCTTCCTGCTCAGGAGACGAAACAGCAACACAGGATCCAGGCTGCTGGAAGACGGGGGCAGGACCGAGCACCCCACACCTGGCACCGGCACAGGGAAGTGCTCCCAGCCCGATCCCATCCCCCTGGACACCCATCCCCACGGCATCTAGGGCAGGAGGCACCAACCTCTGCTCCGAGGCAATTTGTGAGCTCTCGAACCCTGCCCTGCCTCCCGCCGCCTGCTAATGAGCCCCAGCCCTGTCCGCCTGCCATGAGAACAGCAATCAGCGCCGCCGCTCGCCTGCTAGGAACAATCTCCCTCCTTCCCTCCTTCCCTCCTCTGCATAAATTTCCCAGGCTGCGGTTTTCAGCCTCTGATCCCACATAGCTTTATTCACAAGAGAAGTCCCACTGGGGGCAAGGAAATTACTCCAGAGAGGAAAATTACCCGTGCCCAGGATGCACACCCGGGGCACCACGCGAGGGGCTGGGGTGGTTTGGTTTTTCGCACAGTATCGAAACCAAAATAAATCCACGGAGGGAACTCGGAGCCAAGCCTTGCTCCTGACCACGGGTAAGAGCCAGACAAATTATAGCAATTAAAAAGAAGAAAGAGACATGTGGACTTTCATATCCACAAACCTCAGGATGCAGCCGGCGGGGGAGAGAGCGTTTCCCAGTCACACACAGGCAGCAAAGCTGACGCACATCACAAAATGCTCCCTGTCCTCAGAGGCACAAGCTGTCCCTCCAGCCACCGGTGCCACCAGCGCGAGCACGAGGCTGGGACAGCCTGTCCCTGCACAGGATGGCTGTCAGCAGCAGGACACAGGCTGTATTGTCCCCAGAGCTGGAGATTGAATTGCAGGTTGGCCCTCCCCGCTGTGCACAAGCGCTGCCCTGATGGGAAACGAGAGTTCAGCCGAGATCTTCCGCTTTTCCCCTGCAGCTGCAGGCGGACAGGCAGGAAAACCACAGAGCTCTGCTCAAACGCTCACACCGAGCAGCTTTCCAGCCAGAGAAACGCTGCTGCTTCACCACACGCCTAAATTGCATGTTGGGAGGGAGGAAATTGCCCGCTATTTTCACCCCGAACCTGTGTCAGAGCCAGGAGGTGAAGCCCATCACGCTGGCAGGAGATGGCTGCAGCATCCCCAGGCTGGTTATTCAGCAGGAGCATCCTAAGTGGGAATAAGGCTGGGTCGCACTCAGCGTCCCCAAGAAAGGGAGGGGAGTGGGGGCCGAACCAGCAGGCCCAACCCAGAATCCCATTCCCAGACACCCCCTTGGTGCTGCCTCTCCATCACTCCTGGGGCTGTCCCAGCTCTCCTGGGGTCTCCACGGCACCCCTGGAGCTCTGCAAAGATCTCTGGCTGCCAGCAGAGCTGTGGGAACACCCTCCTCTGCCTGCCATGCTCCAGGGACACGGACATTTGGCAGCTGCCTGCCTGGAAGGTGTCTGGAGCGCTGTGGGAACATGAGTCAGAGCTCCCTGCTCTCCCTGACGTCTCCCTCCTGCTCATTTATTCAGCACGTCAAATATTTGCCCTGTGCAGACCCACATTATCCAGGAGGGTTTTTTCTTCCCCTTCTGCTGACAGTGACAGCTTCGAAAAAGCCACCACAGTGCCATCTTGGGAAACCTGACCTCCCAGCTAAGCAGTTCCAGCACCCTTTTCCTCGCCTGCTCCAGAGACCGGCTCCTCTTCAACCAGCCATCCCGTCTATGAGGGACGGAGGGGCTGGATGCCAAAACCCACAGGCAAAAGCAACAACCCACAGGGCTGCAGCGGGGAAAGGTCATTTCAGACCCACTTCCAGCACGGCCTGACTGACAGCAAAGCTGGGAGCCTGCGGGAAGCAAGCAGTGGCCCCGCTGTCCCCTCCTGTCCCCGAGCATCCTGCCTGGAAGCAGCACACGCAGTGGCAGGAGAGGCCAGCCAAGGAAAACTGCTCAATTTTGCCTCCCTTCGGCGAGGAAGTGGCTTTGCTGGCTGCCAGCCCCACAGCAATCCTCTGAGGACCTCAGTCTCTTCCTTTTTTTGAGCCACATCCCTGGGCTTCTTGTTGAAAGGGCTGCTCACACCCTGAATTCCCAGTCCCCAAGGAGAAGGAAAGGTGTTTATGCTTGATTAAAAGCTAAAGGCTGGACAAGGTGACCTTGAGCAGAGGTGACACAAGAGAATTCATGCCCCACCTGGCCCCACAGGGTTTCTATCCCAGTGTTGCAGCCAAAAATATCCCATTTCATGGACAAAGTGCAGAAATGGCTCATAAAGCAAGAGCTTGGGGATGCAGCTGAGCAGATCAGCTGCCAGATAAAGACAGCATGCTCCGGGGAAAACACACCTGCCTCCATCCCAGCTGGAAAAGGAGGAGGGAAATCTCCCTTCAGCCTCCATTCCCAGCAAGGACACACGCAAGGCTTTCACCTTTTGCAAGAGCTTCCCAGGATCAGCACTGGGATTTCTTGCTGGTGGGGGCTCCCAAGCCTGCTGGATCCGAGCCAACCAGCTCAGCATTCATCCTCTTCCTTGGGAAGCCACAACGCATGGAAAAGCCTTCGGGCTGGAATAAAACTACGAAAAGCTTCTGCAGAGCTGTCAGAAATAGCACCAGGAGAGAAGGGAACTGCCTGGTGGGTTTGGCCCCCTCAGTGCTGCATCCTGCTCCATCCCCGAGCTCCATCCCCAACCAGCTCCAGAGGGAGAGAAAGCATGCTGATTTTCTGGGATTTTCCAGCTTATCCAGCTTTTACAGAGCTGCCTATCCCATTTTGCTTGTGGAGGGGCAAGTTTGGCTGAGCCCACGGCAAGGACTGCTGGCAGATGAGCTCAGAGTCCCTTGGGGAAACCAGCAGGGAAAAAACCAGCACGGACAAGACACCCCTTTGTGTCTCCCGGCTGGACAAGGAGCTGCAGTGACCTTGTCCAAACATGGCCTGGAGTTGGAAGTGAGGAAGGAGAGGATGTGACTCACATCTGGGATGTGGCCACGGAGGACAGATGTGTTTTATTACTGTCCAGCCCCTCTCTGCAGCTCTGTCTCAGTGACTCAGCCTTGCCTTCGGGCCCTTCCGAAAGGAGCCCTTCCCAGCAGCTTCCCTCTGCTGCAGTAAAACAGATTTGGGAAGTTCAGGCTCCTGTGAAGGGGAAAAAAAATAAATTAAACCAAATCAAAGTTATGTTTCTCAATGGGAATCTTCCAATTTCAATTGTAAATCATTCAGAGAAGGATAAAATCAAATACTTTAGTGGTGGGATTCATCTCTCTGCATTTAGAGGCTTAAAACCAAACACACCCCAATCCCAGCAGAAGGACAGCGAGGAGGAGTCCCCTGGGGTTTCTCGGACACGTCCCGCAGGGCAAAAGGAAACATCTCCTGGAGATGTTCCATGTCTGGAGGGAGGAATAAGGGGATTTCAACAGGTCTCCTTCCCAGAATCCTGAGGAAACTCAGCAGCATTTAGTGGAGAGAGCCCCAAAGCACCGAGACGAGGCCGAGCCACCATGTGTTAGACATCAGAGAATCTAAAGAGGGGAGCCCTGCGGCCAGCTGGGCGCAGCTCATCGCTTCTGGTGGTCTCCTGTGGAATCCCGACGCTGCTCCCCCACCTTAGGAAGGGCTTCCCTTCCCACATCAACCCCCAAAGAGCCTCTGGCACACTCATCTTCACTATTACCCACCGCTGCCACCAGGTACCGAGGGCCACACGGGGTGACGGCCGTGCCCAGAACCCCCTCTCCACACCTGTGGTTTTCCCAGCGGGAGAGCAGGTGGAGCACATCAGCCGGGCGGGGTTTCCAGCCTCATCCCGGCTTTGACGGCGCCGGGAGCCAAAGCTCCGTGAGCCGCCCCGGGCCGAGCGCTGCCCGCCCCGGGAGCCAGCGGTGCAGTTCGCCTGGCAGACACTGGATGGGGCTACGAAACCGGTTACGTGCACAGCTGGCACAGCCGGGGGGCAGAACGGCCTCCGCCAGATGTTCTGGGGTCCCTTTTTGCGGGTGCCGGGCTGGCGGTGCCACAGCTGCCACCACCCACGCGGGATGCGGGGCCTGGCACCAGCTGGCATCAATCCAGGCTCCACCTCTCCTGGATACTGAGTGAGTATCTGGCAGCACCTGGAGAAAGCTGGAGGCTTCACCTCCAAAAGCTTTTCCGTGTTCTGAGCGTGGCGACGGGAAGGGAGGGCGGGAGGCGCTGCCTTGCAAAGTGCCGATGAAGTGTTCTGTCGCAGTTGCAAGATGAGGTGACTTTCCTACCTCCCAGCCGCCTGAATCCCAGCTCTCTGAGGGGCTTTGGAGAAGGGCAAGGAGTGGCAGGACGAGAGGGAACGGCTTCACCTTGTCAGAGGGCAGGGTGAGATGGGATATTAGGGAGAAACTCTTCCCTGTGAGGGTGGGGAGGCCCCAAGGAGAAGCTGTGGCTGCTCCTGGATCCCTGGCAGTGTCCGAGGCCAGGCTGGAGGGTGTGTGCTGATCTCTGGGACTTTCACCTGCTTTTCCAGCACCTTCTTCGCCGTGCCGCGCTGTGCTCATCCCACTGAAGGCCGCGTGGCTGCGAGCACACTGTGTGTGTCACTACTCCCCTGCAGCAGAGGATTGGGTTGGTGTTCATCCCTAACCGCTCGTTTTCCCTCCCCCTCTGCTTTGGAGGAACTGAAGAGCGAGAAATCCATCGCTCTGAGAAACTGGAGAGGAAACCTACGGAGTGCTTCCTTCCTTCAAACCTTTCCTGCTCTTGGACTGCCTTCTCCCAGCCCTGCTCCAGCCCCTGGGGAGCACGGCCAGACACCACCCGTGTGTCACCATGCTGGGCGTGCAGGGGCCACCTCCCTGACCCACCTGGCCATTCCCTCAACCTCGCAGGTGTTGCCTGAGCAGCAAAGCTGGACTTGATTCACTACTCCGGAGAAGCCACAGCAGTATCAGGAAGAACAATCCCATTAATCCCTACTTGGTGGAAGGATCTGAGGCTTTTTCAGGTAATCTGTTCTGTGCATGTGTGGGAAGGTTTGGATGTGGGTTTTTTATCCTGAACTTGCTCAGAGAGGCTGGTGAAATTTGGTTTTTAGGATGTCTCAGGCACTTTAGCTGTAGTGGAGTGCAGGTTGGAGGAGAGAAGAGGGGAAGGGGGGTGTGTTAGAGAGGTGTTTGGGTTAGGACACATTTATACCCCTGTGGCAGCTAATAATACACTAATAACTACCAATACTAATAAATCTACTCTTTATTCTAAGAAATAATCATAGATTTACGTTGCCATAGGTGATTTTACTACTGGATCTTAACAGATAATATTGTCAATAGAATTGAATAGATCTCAACAGTAGAATTTATTGATAATTGTATTAATACCAATACTATACCTATAATAGCTAATACCAATACTATAAATGCTGCTGCTTACAGGAGATGATAATAAACACTAATAAAATAAACAAATCCTACTAATTAATAATAAATATTAATAAAACTAATAACAGCCTCCTGTCACTCCCCTGACAGAGAGGACAGAGGGCAAAGGGTGGGTGACACCGCAGGCCACTGGGTGACTCTGAGGCCTTGGGCTCCCCTGGACGGGACTGGCAGTGGTTGATCCATGACACCAAAGTGCCCCTTCTCATTTGGCTGATAGTTATTAACCCCTGTATTGTCATTTGACCCCTTGATCAATTATCAGAGCCCTAAATGACCTCAAGCAACCCCAAGTGACCTCTGTTAACCCCTCCCAGGGACTTCAGGAAGGGGTAGATCAGGGGGAACCGCCTCATCACCTATGTCTCTAACTGGGGATTCTTGTCAGTTATGCTAATTTGCCAAACCTATAAAATTGTAAATATGCTACAGGGTGCATCTCGGCGTGTTTCTGTCCAGCGTGTTGTGCACCGTGAGGATCCTTTTGAAGGCCACCCCTTTCTATCACCTAACCCAGTCTGGCTCGTAATTTTAGCACCAGTGAGAAGACGTGGGTTGCTGGCGACTCCGCCGGGACAGGAGGGACTCGTGACACAGCTCCTCGGGTCGGGGACCACCCCGCTCGCCCCATCCTGGCACCGTCGTTATTAAAAAACACGGGGGCTCTTCGTGGTGGTCTGGGAAACTCCGGGAGCTCCAGAATCCTACGTGGAGGTAGAGATACGACAGAAGGCGGTGTTTTGCTGCTCGCGTCTGTGAGGTTTGCATTTGGAGATCCTTTGTGGGGTTTTTTGGGTGGGAAAAGGGCAGAGTGGGGGCACACAGGGGGGTTTTTGTTCGTCCCTTGTGTTTCGTCCTCCCGCGGGCCCCGCAGGGGTTCGGTCCAGCGGTCAGAGGGGGGACGCCCTTCCCTCAGCACTGCCTGCAGGCTGTCACTGCACGGCTCGGCCTGTGGCTGGGGTTGAGTGTCCTTGGAGCGTGTGTACATTCCCAGCAGGGACTGTTTGCCCGATACTTGCAAGGTTTTTTTTAATCATTATTAATTTTAGTTAACAATGTGAAAATAAAGTACGGATTCAAAGCTGGGCTGTGGAGTTTGCTGCCACGAACAGAAGGGTTTGTGTTACTCCCCGAATCCCGGAGATTCAAGTCCGAATCCTGGTCTTAATCTCATGCACTCTTTTTGTCTTTCTAGATCATTCCTTGTGCTGCCACAGCCTGTTACAGGGATGGCACAGAGTGGAGTTATCCTGCTTTGGGAGCGCAGAACCCCAGTGTGAATCCCACAGAGGACTCGGTCCTGGTGGCTGCCAGCTCCTTCCTCAGTGGCTTTTTTCCCATTTGTAAATGGAAACGTGGGATGCATCTGCTCGAGTGAAGAGAAAATAAAGATCCCCCGAAACTCCCTGTTAGATTTATTAATAAAATTATTAAAAATTACTCTGATGGGTAAAAAGATGTCTCTTACCACGGAAGAGAAGGTTCGGCTTTCTATGCAGGCATGGCCGATGCAGAAGCTGGGAGAAAGGAGGGGCCTGGCCTCCCTTCGGCAGCTTAGAAAGTGAATTAACGTCAGAATTACTGTTACAACTCCCTCAGCAACAGCACTGCAATGAAATTTTATACACTGAACTCTTCAGGCTATTTTCCTGAGGTCATAGGGGTTACTTGAGGTCATTTGAGTCTTTTTTAATTGATCCAGGGGTTACTTGAGGTCATTTTAGGCCCTGATCGGGGTTACTTGAGGTCATAGGGGTTACTTGAGGTCATTTGAGTCTTTTTCAGTTGATCCAGGGGTTATTTGAGGTCATTTTAGGCCCTCGTTGGGGTTACTTGAGGTCATAGGGGTTACTTGAGGTCATTTGAGTATTTTTTAGTTGATCCAGGGGTTACTTGAGGTCATTTTAGGCCCTCGTTGGGGTTACTTGAGGTCATAGGGGTTACTTGAGGTCATTTGAGTCTTTTTTAATTGATCCAGGGGTTACTTGAGGTCATTTGAGTCCCATTAATCGATTGTGGGGTCAAATGAGGACACAGGGGTTGCTTGAGGTCATTTGAGGCTCTGATATTTGATCAAGGGGTCGAACGCCAACACAGGGTTTAATTCTTATGAGCTGGGGCCGAACAGGAAGGGGCACTTTGGTGTCATGGATCAACCACTGCCAGTCCCATCCAGGGGAGCCCAAGGCCTCAGGGTCACCCAGTGGCTTGTGGGGTCCCCACCCCNTATTAATACAATTATCAATAAATTCTACTGTTGAGATCTATTCAATTCTATTGACAATATTATCTGTTAAGATCCAGTAGTAAAATCACCTATGGCAACATAAATCTAGGATTATTTCTTAGAATAAAGAGTAGATTTATTAGTATTGGTAGTTATTAGTGTATTATTAGCTGCCACAGGGGTATAAATGCCTCCTACTGGAACCCCCATGGAATTATGGAATGCCCTTCCCACCCTTCTCTTTGTGGGAGCAAACACCACAACTCAGCTTTGAGTCCATACTTTAATTTCACATCGGTAAAAAAACCCCTGCAAGTATCAGACCCAAAATACCCCAACTGCTGGAAATGCACACGCGCTCCAACAAAAATATATCCATCCCGAAGCTTTTGAGACACCACGCGTGGCAGGCGGGGGCGGCTCCCCTCCGGTCAGTGCTGCGACACCCAGGGGACGAAGGCTTGTGGCCGGCAGAGCTCAGAGGATGTGATTTGGAGGCAGGAGGGGCCGATCCCTGTGGGATGAGGCAGGGGAGAGCTGGGACAGAAGCTCAAGGCAGGTTCTTGCCCGTGTCCCCTCCCCAGCGCGGGGCCAGAGGTGCCACCGGCGCACAGAGAGGAGCTGGACCTGGGGCTGGCAATGGCTGAGCCCAAAACCCCCCTGAGACGTCACTGACTGGCTCTGGCTAATGTTGATTTTAAATTGGTGGGAGTTCTGGGACCTGCTGGTGCAGCAGCTGTGCAGCGTCCCTAAAATAAACCCAATTCAAAGGGGAGAGGGGAGCCCTGCCCCTCACATCGGCACAGCTCCAAACCAGACATCCTAAAGCTTTTCTGTGGGAAGAGCAGTGTTGGCTCCCAAAATCATCCCAGGGAATGTGAAAACACAGCCTGGCCTCCCCAGCTCCAGCATCTCCTCTTGTCCTGTCCCTTGTTCCCTGAGAGGAGCCACCGTCCCCACCTGGCTCCAAACCTCCTTTCAGGTGGGTGTAGAGAGCGAGAAGGTCTCTCTAAATATCATCCCAAATCTCCAGAAATTTCCTCCCAGGCTGCCAGAGCAGGCAGGGAGCCCCTGGTTTGCAGCCTGGAGCTGCACGGAGCCTGCTCAACCCCCCAAACCCAGACTTACACCTCGATATCAGCAAGCCAGCAAATCTTTAAGTTCCCTTCCAACCCAAACCACTCGAGGATTCCTTGCCAGCTGCATCAGTAGGATTTTCCCACGTTTCATCCCCAAACCAGGGGCGGATGGGAAGATCCAGCCCCAAAGCAGAGCCTGAGCACAGCAAGAGGCACAGCCCCGCATTGCAGATCCTGCTGCGGGCAAGGGCCAGCCCCAAATTCCCTGAAAGCTGCTGTCAAACCTTCCAGAGGGGCTCTAAATCCACCCGGACTTCCTTGGCTCCAGCTGGCTGAACAAGCTGGCAACAGCAGAAAGCGAGGCGAAGCCTCTCCTGCTTGGGGAGAAAAAAGATTGGGAGAAGTCTCCATAAATCCTGAGGCAGTTACTGACGGAGAGGACTCCCCTCCTCCTGCTCCACACTCTGCGGCACAAATTATGGCCCCAGCTTCGCTGTTGTTCAGCGACGAACATCTGAAAAGGCTGTGACAGATGAGAGGAGGGATGATTTAACAGCCATAAATCCAGCCAGCTTAGAGGTGTTTTTACAACCAAACCTATCTTGAATCCCCTCTGTTATGAATACTTATCACTCCCAGACACTGCTACAATGGAAAGATTCTTAACAGCTTTAATAGAGACGCAATAAAACCCCCAGAGCTGGGCGAGCAGCCGTCCTTTGATCCCTCCCGAGGGAGGCAGTGGGGCTGGGAGCTGCTCGCTGTGCTCAGGCTTGAAGGAGCAGAGCTGGAGCAGCCACCGGGCTGACCCTGGGTTTAATGGATGGGTGGAACCATCCCAGAGCAGCATCAGCTTTCCCAAAGCTGCTGCATGGTGTAATTAACACCCGGCAGGGAAGGGGGACAGGGGACAGGCTGTGCCCAGGACATCCAGTACCTTCTCCAGGGGCTCCTCCTGCATTCCCACGTCACACCTGGCCTAACCCACCTGCAGGGATTTAAACCAAGGCTGGGTTCAGCTCCACCAATGACCCTCCTGGGTGTGGTGGCACCACTTTTTAATCTGGTAATGGCTAAATTGGCTCAACGACCACCACCTGACAAGCAGGACAGGGACGCTGTTCCTCGGCACTTCCCGGAGCTCAGGAGATCTCCCAGCCCCAGGGTAACTGGCCATGGACCTCACTCCGTCCCAGGCTGGGATTAAGCAGCCCCAGATCTCATCCCCTCTTCCTAAGCTTCCCCTGTATCCTCCCAAAACCATTCTAAGCACCCAGCCAGGAAAACCAGCACCAGGGAGGTGCCAGGGGCACCCACTGCAAAGGGCACCCGGAGCTGGGCAAATACCTCAGGAATAAACCCCTCCTTTCTCATGCACATAGACTTACCAGGCACAGCCAGGTGATAAGGAATTCAGCATGTGGAGGGAGCAAAAGCGAGCCCAGGCTCCTTGTTTTCCGTAGCTGAGCAGTCCGCACCCAGGGGAAACACCAGGGAAAACATCCGAGCTTTGGGGCTGGGGGTTTCCCTCCTGCACTGGGGGGGTAATTAAATAAAACCAAGGAGCAGGGAAAGCTCCTTCCTAAGAGAAATGTGGCCACTGAACCCTCCTGTTGGGCTACCAAGAGAGAAACCAGCTCTGCAGGGCAAGGAACAGGCTCAGCTCGGCCACACGGAGACCCGAGGGGACGCGGACTCTGAATCCTGGGTGGAAGATGACGTTCCCAGCCCGTTCACCTAAGGGAACATCTTTTTCTTAATAACATAATACCGAGTAATTGATTTTTAAATACACTGAAATCAAATGTCCCGAGGCCAGAGCAGGATCCCAGCTCTGCCGTCAGCTCGGTGGCTGTGGGCAGAGAGGGAGAGCACAGGGGAAAAGAAAATAAAAATGAAATCTCCTTCATGTGCCTCTCTGGCTCCGGGGCAAATGAGAACATCTCTGTAAAAGGTGCAACAATTTTTCTCTATTAAAAAATAGATTATCAAAAGGGAGAAGCTGATGGAGGCACCAGGGAGCACTGAGGTTGAACAGGCAGTGTGGAGAAAATCCATCTGCTTAAAAGGCACAACAACTGAGCAAAAAAAAATCGGTTTTAAGATAATTTATTCCAGTCTCTCTCTCTCTCTCTCTCTCTTTCTCTCTCACCCCATCCTTCACACAGTCCCAGTCAAGGAGGGTTTCTGGCTATTTTTTATTGGATTTTAATTGTTTTTATAGAAAAATACACATGCAAATAATATATATACTTCAGCGCTGAACTTTTCTTTCCACGTTGGAAAAAATTATAATAATAATAATAGTAATAATAATAAAGAAATGAAGGAGGATTTGGGAAAGACCTGAGTGGAGACAGATACCAGGGAATGCCACAGGGGATGGGATGCTCCAGGATGCCAAGCTCCTCATGGCCCAGCACATTTTGTCCAGCAGGAGGGTCTTTACTGGGATGGGGGACCAACATCAGCCCCTCACCCCAACAACAACCCTTCTCCAGTAACTCTGCCCACATTTGGGAACGGGCAAGGAAAAATCGGTGCTGGATCCATCCTTCCTGCAAAATCCACCATGGATCCCATCCCCAGCAGCAAGGGAAGCCCAGCTTAGGTAAAAGCATCACTTTGATGCTTGGAAATGACACCAGAAGCCAAGAGCTACATGGGGAAAACACCCTTTTATGCTATTTCCTATGGGATACAGCCGGCAGCACAGGGAAAAACGGATTCATCGAAACCCGGACTTGCGTTTCGGGATGGTGGTTTTGGGGTGAGACTGTCGGACCCTTGGCTGTGCAGGGCTGGGGGTTTCTGACCCTGCGGGATGCTCCTTGCAGAGGGGAGCAGCGATGGCCCCGTGTCCCCAGCGATGTCCCCACGTCCCCAGCGATGCCCCCGTGTCCCCAGCGATGTCCCCGTGTCCCCAGCCTCTCTGCAAACACCGTGCCAAGGTCCGAGGGATAAAACAGCTCTGCTGCACGGGGAGCTGCCACCCCCGGAGCAGAACGGGAGATGTCCTTTAGACAGGGCTGTTTCAGGTCTGATGGATGAGCAGCTGGAGCGAAGAGCTGGCGAAGGAGAGGGCAGAGAGGAGCAGCCCGGGGAAGGAGGACGATTAATCTACTGCCACGGGACGCCAGGGGGCTTTGGGAAATGTCACAATCCAGCAGCATCCCGACACTGACAGGGCAGCAGGGAGAGGGAAGAAGCTTTTTGCCGTCTCCTCTCAAGCCCAGCAGAGCTCCTCTGCCTCCTCTCCCCCAATCCCGCCCCAGGCCATGGCTTTTTTCCTACGGATCCAGGGAAATGATACGGAGCAAACTTGTCTCTGTGCCCAGAGGTACAAACCCACACAGGCAGCACAGTGAAGGCTTCCCACGGGAAGGATTTCCCTCCACACCGAGGGCGGCAGCAGCGCTTTGCCAGCCCCACCTCTGCCCCCAGCAAGGCCCCGCCCTGCCCGTGTCCCCAGGCAGTGGTGACACCCCTGGAGACACCACACAGCCGGACTGACAGGTGGCTGGGTGCAGCCCCAGCTCCCGGTCCCTGCCATCACCTCCTGCATCCCTGGTGCAGCTCCAGCATCAGTGAGAGGAAGCTGGCAGGGAAAGGCAGCCTTGGATACCTGTGGATTTACCACCAGAGACCTCACCAGCGTTTCATGGGGGGGAGCTGCAGACAGAGCGCCTGGGGGCTGCACAGCCACACTCTTCCTGCTTTCCCCTTGTGTTTTGGTTTGCTTTCAAACCAACAAAATTCACTTTTGGGACTGTCTGCTCCGACAAGAGAGGCGGGAGGGTCTGGCGAGGGCGGGGGCTGTTTGGCTCCTATGTCTACAGGCTGCCCTGGGGCAGCTCTAGAGTTTGGTGGACGCTCATGCAGGTTTTATTGCAGCTCGTGTGTGTGGTTCGTTTCGTAGGTAGCCCAGCTTCGGTCTCAGGTAGCCCCGGAGGTGAGTTCCTCTCCCCTCCCCACCTGTCCGGCCGCTGTCCCTCCGCCGCCGTGTGCCGACCAGGCGGCTACTCTGTGGCCATCTGCTCGATGTGGTCACTGAGCAGCTTGTATTGCTCTGGGAAGGAGAGAGAAAAGGGCTCTGGGAGGCTGCTGAACCATCCCATCCACGCTCCATCCCTCCAGGAACGCAGGAAGGGGCTGCGCATTCCCCGGGCTCTCCCCTACCTTCATCCAAGTTGCCGATGGTCGCCTGCTTCTTCAGGAAGTCGCTGCAGAGCTTCTTGTTGAGGCCGAACGCCAGCATGTTGTGGATGAAGGTGCTGAGGGAGGACAGAGACGCTCTGGGTGAGAGAATGGCCAGGCTGCCCCTTCTTCCCCCACCTTCCTCCCCTCTCTCCACAGCCCCTTGACCCAGGAGCGGGGATGCTGCTCCGCTCGGTCCCTTTGGCACCGGGATATTCAATAGAAGGGGCAGCAGCAGGTCCCAGGGAGAAGCACCAAGCACCCTCTGCACCATAAGGGATGTCCCCAGTGAGGGGACACCTCCCAGGTGTTCCCCCCTCAGCAGCTGGTCCCCTGGGGGGTGGTCCCCGTGCCCTGCTCACCCCAGCTGCCCGAAGGTGATGTTCTCGTTGAAGCGCAGGCTGTCGTCGCGCTCCTCCTGCGTCATGTGGCACCACTTCTCCCTGCAAGGAACACGCCGGTCTGGCACCACTCTGTCACCACTGTCACCCCAGGACCCCCTGTCTGCTTCCTCCCACCCCAGGCCACGTTGCTGGAGGACAGGAAGGCACCGAGAGCCCCCGGGTGTGGTGCTGGGTGTGGGCTGAGCTCACATCATGGATCCATCCGCAGAGCTCTTGCCCTGCAGCAAAGCGAGAGGTGCCCCAGGAAAAACCTCACTCAGCCTTGGCTTTGCCTGGAAAGGCCCTGATTAAGAGCTAAAAATAGCATCGATCCCTCCGGCACGGAGCTCACCTTCGGTGCCACCGTGGGCATGAGGAGCAAGCAGGGGATGGCCGTCCCAGCGGGGCTCTGCTGAAGCCCCCCAGCCTGGGAGGGTGACAGGGGACACCAGGCACCCGTCCCTCACCTGCAGCAAGGCTCCAACTCCCCGAACCCCAACCAAGGCGCTCCCCGAACGTACCTCCCCCTCCGCCAGGGCGGGAGCTCCCGCACCCCTCCCCACGGCCCCTCATCCCAGCGGTGCCCTGAGGGTGCCCCGGCTCCGCTCTGGCCCCCCGCAACTGCAGCATCGCCTCAAGGGACCGAGGGGTTCAAGCTCTGGGTGTTTGCAACCAGCTCTGGGCAGTGGCAGAGCCCCCGCCCCGGGAATAAAGCCTGTGCCACAGGGATGGCACTTGGGGTGGTGGCAGCAGGGCTCAGTGCATGCACGCCAGGGAAACTACAGCTCCACGGTGCAGCCGGCCCCTTCCCGAGAGTCAGGTGAGGTCACAGCCAAGGATGAGAGGAGGAGAAGCAAGGAAAATCAGAGATAGGCAGAAGAAAAACGGAGGAGAAGGAAGAGGAGAACATCGGGAGAAGAACGGGCACTCGTAGCTCGCCGGAATGCCAAGCAGGAGGGGGGAGCTGTGCCGGGTGGAAATTGGGATAGAGGGGGTCTCACCCTAAATTCGGGGAGGTTGGCTCAGCCCCAAGGTGGCTGGAACTGGAAGAGGATGGGTGCTCAGCCAGGCTGACCCCACAAAGGGAGCCAGTCCCCGTTAAATCACCCCAACCCGAGCGTGCAAAGCTGCTGAGCTGAGCCTCCAGCCACCAGCTCTTGTTTATAGGGCTCTGGAAATCCACGCAACACGTGTCAGGGGATTTCTTTTAAAGAAAAGAAGGTGTAATTTCTCCCAGATAAAGCCCAGGGTAGCAAATAAAACCCACAGCCAAGTGGAGAGGCTGAAAGGAGAGGGGAAGACTCGAATTAAGGGGCTTTGAAATCTGGAAGCAAAACTTCACAAACCCCACTGGCTCGCTTACAGAAGAAGCACATTTGTAATTCTTTTCTTCCTGCCCTTTTATGTTTTGGAGGGAGGAAGAAGGGAGAAAAAACATTATCAAAGTGCCCCCCCCCAAAAAAAATCTGGCTGTGTTTCTGGGTTATTACTGGAGAGAAACACGCCTGGGAAGGGAGAAAACCCACATGTGGCTCCACTCAAGGCCTTTGATCTTCACCCTGGCCCAGCGGGACAGGCACAGGGGTGAGGAACCCCCTGGGCTGTGGGGTTGTGTTTTGGGGTATCCAGGGAAGCCTTGCTGTGCCTGGAAGTGCTGAGAACTCTCCACCAACTCTTTCCTCTTCCAGCAGCAGCGGCGCTTTCCCCCCGCACAGCAAACCCCAGCACCACTTACACCATCCCTTCGCCAGGACGTTCCTCAGCCACACGGAAGATTCACTGCCAGGCTTCCAAAAATCCTCATCCTCTTGCTAATGCCGTCACCCGCAGGGATTTGCTCCCAGATCCCACACTCCGAGAGAACAAGGACCGTCCCCAAGGACACGCTCCCGGTCGGGACATGAGGCCCCCCCCCATTTGCGTTTTTAATTTCGTTAAGGGATGGCAGCAGAAAAAAAATGCATGAAAAAATGGAAAAGGACCAGCTTTTCCAGCTGGCAAAGGATCCCCAGCACCTCTAAGTGGCAGCAGAAGCCAGGAGCAAGCGGGAAGGACAGGAGAGGGGGATGCTTGCTACACAGAGAGACTCAGTTCGTGTCCAGAACCTGCCCAGAGGGGTGTTCCCAGCAAAACATCACAGCTTGAAACCACTCAGGCTCCTTTTTAAAAACCACACGAAAGAGGAGCCAACCTAAACCGCTCTGGCCCTTCGGGAGGGTGATGCTCATGCTCAAACCTCCATCAGCCGTTCCTCCTCCACCGAGAAAGGGCCTTTCAGAGCCCCCCAAAACACATCCCCCCCTTCCCCAGGGCAGGATCTGGACCCGAAGTGAGCGTCAGCCTGCGGACACTACGGAAGTACAGGGACAGACACACCTCTTCTCCTCTTCCTCCCCAGTGTTCCCTCTGGAGCGGCGGCAGAAACGGGGCCGACAAAAGTGGCGCGTGAAAAGATCATGCAAGACAGAGGGATGGAGGGGAACGGAGAGAAGAAGAGACGGAAGAAGGTTGTTAGAGGCAGAGAGAGAGGAAAGAGAGAGAAAAAGAGGAGTTTAGTTCTGATGCCTTCCCCCCCTCCCTTGCCCTCCCCACCCAGAGGGGAAAAAGCCTCCGCAGGTCTCGCTGCAGCCCCGGGAGGACGAGGCCCGGCCACCCCAGAGATGTCCTGGTGACCCCATCACAGAGATGGCCACAAGCCCATCCCCACGGACCCTCCGGACATCTGCCGTGGCCGAGCACCGACCGGGAATCCCAAACCAGCCCTCACCAACCACCTCCTCCCTCCGGGGATTTCGATCCTCAGCCCGGCACGCAGCAACCCAGCTCACTCTGAGGATTCTCATCCCCTCCAGAGGGCCCGGGGGGGTCACCACCACCTTCCAACCCCCCCGAGACACTCAGGAGACTCCAGGCTGCAGTTCCCAAAGCTCCTTTGTTAGTCAGGCTTGTTCCTGCAGCCGAGGCAGGCTCAGCCATCAGATTAATTGGGAAAGGCACCGGGAGCAGGGAGCAGCTGCCGGTGGCGTCTGTCCTTGTGAGACATTTGCTGCTGCTAATTTGGGGCTTAATCAAGGCAAATGCAGTTCTGGTTACACTGCTGCTCAATAGGCTCTTCCCATGCTGGCTTGGGAGAAAAACAGGAAAGCAATAAAGGGGAAAACAGGGATTGATCCGTGAGCTGAGCCTGGCGCAGCATCCCAGGGTGCGAGCCAGGGCTGCTGCGGCTTAGCTCGGGATTTGGGGAGGACGCAGAGGGGGCTGGCTGTTCAGAAGCGCTGTCAGCGCTCAGAAAAGGGGCTGCTCGAATGCTCCCCGAGAGCTCAGAGCCTCAGGGCACTGCGCAGACAGCGGAGGGGCCGGCTGGGAGTGGGAAACTGCCTCAGGAGAGGAGGGAATGGCTGGAGCCCTCGCGGCGGCTCTGAGGTGGAGCAAGAGATGGGCTCAAGCTTGGTGAGTGTCTCGCCCACTTCTGCACCCCGTGTGCCCCCACGCCACCCCCTGACACGAGCAGCCCCTTCCCTGGCAGGTTTATCCCAATTTTTGGGGCTGGCAGTGCCGCCATCCCCGGCTTTTGTCCTTGTCCCTCCTGGGGACAGCTGGGACATCCCCTCCATCCTCTGCACCTCCCTGGCGGCCGCCCCGAGCCCCTCCCAGACCTGCTGGTAAACTCAGCACCAACAGCCCGAGCCGTGGCTGGGATTTCTGGGCACACACCCGAGGCTTGGTTCCTCCAAAAACGCTGCAAAACGAGCAAGGAAACCTTCATGTTCCCAAATCCCTACAGGCCGCAGATCTCAGCAGCCCACCCCACTGCCCAGTGCTCCCAGCAGCTTTCCAGTCAGGGATGGGGAGCAGAGCATTTCCCCAGGGTTGGTCAAGCTCGGGGCTGTCGGGAGGAGCACCCTGGGGGGCTGGAGGGGACACGGAGCCTCCTTTTCCCACGGGGACGTGTCCTACCTGGTGGTGGGGGACCTCTTCCTGCGCTCGCAGTGCACGGCGTCGAAGAAGGCGGCGTTCCAGAACCGGAGGTTGTGCCTGCAGGGAGGGAGGGAGGGAGGGAGGGAGGGAGATGCTGGGAATGGCCAATTGGGATTTCATAATTAGGGTGGGGAGGCCCTGGCACAGGGTGCCCAGAGAAGCTGTGGCTGCCCCTGGATCCCTGGCAGTGTCCAAGGCCAGGCTGGACGGGGCTTGGAGCAGCCTGGGATAGTGGGAGGTGTCCCTGCCCATGGCAGGGGTGGGATGGGATGAGCTTTAGGGTCTCTTCCAACCCAAACCACTCCAGGATCCTACAATCTCACCCAGCCTGTCCCGGAGTCCTCCCAAGGGTCAGGATGGGCCAAACAAACCTGGCAGATTTGGGGCATTTCTGGACCAGCTCTTTGGTGGCTGCAAACACACTCTCGTGAGCACAGGGGACGTGCCAAACCCAAGGCCAGCTCGGTTAGGGGACATCTGGGCACACGTGGCCAGGAGGACAAACCCCTCCCCAGGCCGGAGCCAGCTCGCCCCGGGGCTTTACCAGATCGGCTGCTGCTTGAGGTGCATGTACAGGTAGATCTTCTCCCCTTTCTTCTCCTCCTCTGGGCTCTGCAGGGACACTGTGGGGACACCGAGTCACTCACCAAGGTCTGGGGGACTCCCACCTCCCCACCCACGCGCGGATTTTGTGCCCCCTCCCAGTCTGGTGGCTGAGCAGCTGGGATGGTTTGCAAACCAAACACATCCTCAACACATCCCCAGCAACGGGAAGAGGAGCTCTGAGTGCCCTTGGAGGGCAGGGATCAGCCCTGAGGAAGGCAGGGATGTCCCAGGAGGATCCTGGGGGGACTGGAGCACTGGTTTGGGAGCACACACAGGTACTGGGAGAGACTGGCGCACCGCCAAAGCTCAGAGGCAGTGGGTGCCCAAACCTCTGCAGCCTGTGACACTGAGGACAAGATCCTCGCAGGACGAGAGTTGTGAGTGGAATTTCAAACCCGGCCCCAAGGAATTCCAGCATTTCCAAGCCCCTGTCCTTCCCCAGGGATGCCCTGACCGTGCCTGTTTCACCAGCGCTGGCTGCACTCACCCGTCTTCTTCAGCTTCTCCTTCGGTTTGTCCTCGCCTTCGCTGTGGCACAAGAAATCAGTGTCAGCTCCCAAAATCCTGTCCCCCCGACAGCCCACGGCCCCCCTGGGGAAGGGAAGCTCATTTGAAAGACCCCCTGCTCCCATGCCACCGTCCCCAGAGCCAGAAAGGTGACAGAGACAGTGGCGTCCCTCCCATCGGACCCAGCACAGCGACGACGCAGAAGATCACGAGCCGGGAACCACAAAACTCCATGGCCGAGGGAAACAGGGCTCCCAGACCACGAGGTGACAGTGACTAAAGCATGGGACCAGGCTAGAGACCACCTCTCACGGCCATGAGAGGGCACAGGCCGGGACAGGAGCAGGGACAGCAGCACAGGTGACCGGCAACAGTGACAAACCCACGGTGGCCCTACAGCCAGGAGGCTTCTGGCTTGGTCATGATAAGGGTGCCCTGCCCACCCAAGGGAGTGACACCCACTCTCTCTTTTTGGTGGCAGGACCCTTCAGTTTGGTCTCCAGGCCCCCAAAGAAGCCCTTGACGTTCTCTGTCTTGGCCGAGGTGTTTTTCAGCAGCCTCTCTGCGATGTCCTTCTTCTCGGCCAGCCAGGTGTTCGCCGACTTCAGGTACGAGTCGATGCTGCCCGTGGGCTTCTCCTTGGCCTCCAAGGGCAGGGCGTGAGGCTTCCCTGAGGAAAATGTGCCAGGAGCTCAGCGGGCCCCACGGCCCGGAGTGCTGCCAGCTCCTGGGGACCTGCATCCAGCTCCACGATGCACCACCAGGAGGTGGAAACACCCAAGATCCCATCCCAGTTCCTGTGGGTTTTTATTTTCACCCTCCCCGCTCCCATTTTGGATAGACAGCCCAGCTCCTCGTGGAGGGGTGGCCACCACTTAGCAAGCAATAAACCAAGGAACTTCTGGGCTGGGCTGGTCACATCCCACCCCTGCAGGGTCTGGGATCATCCGGGGGTTGTCGCGTACGACCATTCCTGGCTGGAAGCAAGGACAAAGCAGGATCGCCACCCCAGCGAGGGGCTGTGCCAGGCTGGCACAGATTCTGGGCTGTGGAGGCTCTTTCTTCCCCTGGGGCACCCCTCCAACACCCTTCCCACGCACAGGACACATTTCAAACCGGCCCCCAGCACCAGCGAAGCCTCCACAGGGGCGCAGGTCCCCTTACCTATGTAGTAATAGGTGAAACACATGGTCATGAGGTTCTTGGCAGGGCTGAAATCGTCCATCTGGTGACACCTGACGCGGAGGGAGGACTCAGTGAGGACACCCCAGCTCAAGCAGCCTCACGGCTCTGCCCTCAGGGCCTTTTGGGGGTCGCCACAAAGCCCCAGAGTGCCCCCAGGACTTACTCAAAGAGCACGAGGGCGAAGGACTGCATCAGGCGGTAGAAGGTCTGCTCCGAGACGCACTTGGAGTTGCAGCGCTGCGGGGACAGAGCCCAGGGCTCAGCACAGCAGCAGGAACAGCCTCAGCCCCCCCCGGGACCACCCGCCACGGGCAGGGGGGAAAAGAGCACTCACGGCTGGGTCTCCCCCTCAGAGACAGCGTTGTGCCTGTCTGGGTTGGTTTTTTTTGGGGAATAGGATGTGTCTGAGTGCTGGTGGGATTTAATTTAGAAATTATTTAAAAATAAAACCAGCGAATTCTCTCCCACGTTGCACCAGGAGTGTATTTAACTGCTCAAAATGCATTTATTCGCTCCTGTATCTCCCTCTGCTGTGGTTCCTCACTTTCCTTGAGTTCCTGCCTTCCAAAAATACTTCTTTGGGATACAAATGAATTCCCCCCGGCCTGAGGCTGTTCCAAACCCCGTGCAGGATCCCTGCTGCCTCCCCAGCACTCCCCTTACCTGGGCGCTCACATATCTCGCGAACCACTCCCTGCCCTTCCCGTTCTCGCTGCTGCAGAGCTCCCCAAACCTGGCCTTCTCCTCTTGGTCCAAATCCTCCCTGAAATAGGGAAAAATTAAAAAAACATCATTGGAGCCAAGGATGTGACCTGCACCCCACAACATCCCCCTCGGCGTCAGCATCCCGGGGAGAAAGGCAGAGGAAGAGGAGGAGAGGAGCATCCATTTTGTCACCCCTCGCCTCACGCTGCTCTGTTCTTCCTCCCTGGCAGGAGGGAAACCAAAGGCAGAGGGAGAAGGGAAGAGCCAAGGACAGCACAAGCAGGAACTGAGCTCCCGAGACAGGCACCAAGCCCCAGAGGAAAAACAAGCCCTGTTGCTGCTCCTCACGCTCCATTTGCTCCATCCAGCCTGACACGCTGAGCCGCGGAGGCACGGAGCCCACAGCGCCGGGATCTGGGGATGCAGGGCTGGGGGCACAGCCAGGGGCTGCCACAGGGTCCCCGGGCACGTGTGAGCCGCTGGCATTTCCACGAGCGTCGGCGGGGAGAGGAGATGGGGACCCCCGGCACGGTGAGCCCCTGGCATGGAATGGGGACAGAGAAGCAGGGAGGGAACTGGGGGTGGAAGATGAGCTGGGATGTGGCCAGGAGAGGGGTGCAAGGCAAAAGCCACATCCCCCTCAGCACCGACGCCTTGGGGCAGCAGCCGAGCTCGGGGAAGGACACAGACTGCTGCTCCTAGAGTGGGAAAGCAGCCAGACCCCATCCCATCCCATCCCATCCCGCGGGGTGTCCCCAGCCCTGCTCACTCACCCCCCGGTGAAGATCTTCTCCACGTAACTCCGCATGAACTCCCGGCGCTCGGCCGTGGCCTCGTCCCGCGCCGACTCCGTGCTCTGGCTGGAGGAGAAGGACTCGTTGGAGGAGGAGCGGCGGTAGCCGCCCCAGTGCTGGGGAGAGTCCCCCATGTCGTTCTCGCTGTCTGCTGACTCGGTGGCATCGCTCTCCTCCGCGGCCACGTCCCCCGCGTCCCCCAGGTGCCCGTCGTCGCTGGGAGCCTCGGGAGGAGCGGGCTCTGAGGGGTCACGGGCGGGCGTTTCGGCGTCAAAGTCGATGAGGTTCCCCACGGGCACGTCCAGAGGGGCCTCCATGGCTGTCCCGGGGGATGTGGCTCTGTTGGGGACACTCGCTCCTCGTCCTTTTGCCCCTCACTGGGGCGTTGAGGCCATCGCTGGCAGGATGCTGGCTAAGGCAGGCGGGACCTCCCGGCAGGGGACAGGTTACCACAGGACATCTGAAAGACACAGGGGGGACAAGAGTGAGGACAGGTCCCTGGGGAACCGCCACCACGGACCTTGGGCAAGGCCACCACCCACGATGTCCCCAGGACGTCCGTCAGCAGTCAGGGACAGACAGAGCTGGCTCCTCTCCACCAGCCACGTGAATCAGCAATCCCATGGAACGCCCGCGTGCTCTCGGCACCGCTCGGAGGGTTTTCCGTCCTTTAGCCCAGAAAAGGGACGACCGGAGCCTCAGCTCCATATGTCACATTTGGGATGTGACATCTCGTGGCCTGGCGGGCAGAGCTGGGCTGGCGGGAGCCAGCAGCTGGCAGGACACTGGTGGTTCCCCAGGGCAGCCCTGACCTCCTCCTGTCCCTGCCTCTGCTCACGGGTCTGTCTGACCCCGTTTGGAAATGGGATCGTCCCGGAGTTTAACACGCATTGACTCAGCTGGGAATGGAAAGGGGACGCTGGACACGGCAGAAACCGGAATGGGATGAGGACACAGGGCTCCGGACTGCAGTTGAGGGGTTTTGGCATCCATCCCAGATTGCAAAGGTCCTGCAAAGGAGGCACAGAGACCACAGGGATGGGGATGGACCGGGATGCTCCGGCACACGCCCGTCCTGGACAGCGCTGCAGCAGCTGCTGTGCAGCAAGAGGCAAAGAAAGGGCCACCCTGAAGCTGTCCCTGTGGCAGAGAGTCACTGACGTCCTCTGTGAGGGGGTTTCTGCCCCAGAAGGTGGCAACTCATAGTGTGTGAAGCCCAGTACACGCTGCAGCACTCAGGCACGGGGTGTGACAGGAGCAGGGACAGCACCACAGGTGACAGCGACAAACCCAGGGCAGCACAACAGCAACACTGACACAGCCCCGCAGCCTTCCAGGGAACTGATCCCAGGACACAGGCAACCACTCCCCAGAGCAAAAATCCCCCGAAGGGCCGATGCCCAGCTCATCGGACAAACAGGAGTTCAAACTGACACAAAATCTGACGTGTTCCACCAAGCACGGCACAGTGGGAAAACAACCCCGGGGCTGCAGGAGCAGCCGCTCTTCCAGCAGCATCCCCCTCCTCCTCTTCCTCCCTTCCAGGGACCCTTTGGGGCAGCTGGATGCAGGGACAGCGAGAGAAACACAACTCCCTGAGCGTCAGACAGCTCGGCTCCTGGCTGGGAAAAGCCCCTGTCCCCCAGAGACAGCAGGGACAGAAAGAGAAGTCACCTGGGGTGGCAGAAGCCATGCAGCCACCTCCGCTGGCAGCCTGCTGTCCCACCCTCCCTCACACTGAGCCCCTGGCACACACCTAAAGCTGGTCCCAGGGAGCTGCAGGGACACTGCTGCACTCGGAGCTGCCGAGGCATCGGCTCCTGGGAGAGGAGCAGCCCAAGGCTGCGGCACGGCAGGGACTGGCGCTGTTCCTGTGGGGAGCCAGCCAGCTGCAGCCCGGCTCTGTGTCCCTGACCCCCTGAAACCACCCCTCCAGCTGCAGGGACCTCGCTGTGCTCCATCCATCCATCCATCCATCCATCCATCCATCCATCCATCCATCCATCCATCCATCCATCCATCCCCCCCCAGCAGCTGCAAAGTCCCTTTTGGCACTGATGGAGAGAAGGCTCCAGGGAAACCTCAGAGCCCCTTCCAGGGCCTAAAGGGGCTCCAGGAGAGCTGGAGAGGGACTTTGGATAAAGGCATGGAGTGCCAGGACACAGGGAATGGCTTCCCACTGCCAGAGGGTGGGGTTAGAAGGGATGTTGGGAAGGAATTCCTCCCCGTGACGGTGGGGACGCCCTGGCACAGGTTGCCCCAAGACCCTCTGGGAGAGAGGACTTGGAGTTCAGCCCAGCAGCCCCAGGGAGTGCATCCTGCTCGCAGAGGGATGGAAAAGGTTTAACCCCTCGCTGACCAGCTCACAGTAAAGCCCTGCCCCTGAGCAAAGGCCACCAAAGGTGTTCCAAGGTGCTGGCAGCTGCTGGGGGTGCCCAGGCACCTCCAAAGGGGTTGGGTTCTCAGCACAGAGCCCACAAGAGCTTCAAAATCAAAACGAGCTGCAAAACCAGCCCTGTCCCCTCTCCACAACCTGCTCATTGCCGCAGCAGAACAAATCCAGGGAAGGATTAGCCAAAGTACCAATCGAGAGCCTCAGGTCCCACAGTTGGCACCGTCCGCTCACGGACGTCAGCACAGCTGCACATCTCACGACGGCCCAGGCACAGCCCAGGGGGATCCCGTTCCTGGCTGGGTCAAGTCTGAGAGTAAATGAGGGTTCTGGAACAGAAAGGGACTTTCGGGCTGCTTGGGAGCCTTAATACAACATCATGAGCTTCAGCATCGTCCTGAAATTCAGCTGTTCCTGGGCTGACTTTAACCACGAAGCTCAGCCAGGCAGGTGGAGACACAAGCCCAGGAATATCATCCATGAAAGTGCTGCAGCCGCACGTGGGAATGCCACAGGAAACCCACGGTGCCCTGAAACTTCGGAAAATGCCTGTTTTTACTAAAAAGAAATGCTGGGGTAGATGTGAATGATTCACCTGTAGCTGCATACGTGTGCAAGCGCCTTTCATCCATGACCTGCCTTTGAATCCAGCTCTCCTGGCTGGATCTCCCAGCATCCCTAAGCCCTGCATGGAGCTTCCCCTCGGGGCTTTTTCCAGGTGCGTTGGGTGCTGAGGTCAGGTTTGCTGCAGGGCCTCAGCAATCCCCACCTGGGAAGTGGGATCCAATCCCAGTTTGCCGCAATGGAAATCCCAGTGGGGAGCAGGATTTGGCCAGTCTGTGGCCCAGCTCTCCTCTCTCTCCAACCACAGGGTTCCAACTGAGATAATCCCTGTTATCAGCTCCGGCCGTGGGTGACATCCCACGCGATGACAGTCCTCAAACCCACGCTCACATCTGCATCCTGCAGGGAGACTCCAGCCTGGAGCTGCCAGGGGTGACTAAAAACTGTAATTAAAGCAAAGAAACCTCTGGCTGCCTCCTCGCAGCCTCGTCCCTGCAGCCTGGCACTGCAGACCCGGAGTGCAGGAGGCTCCGAGAGCCCCTGGGAACACTCAGCTCCGGGAAAGGGGAAAAGCCGCGAAAATCGACGTTCTTGCAGGGCTTGGCAGCCCAGAGGGGACAACTCTGCTCCGGTGGACACAGCCACGAGCTCCGCAGAGAGCTCTGGCACTGCGCCCACGCCGAGGGCTGCGGGTGCCACGGGCTGCCTGCATCCCGCTGCCGTGCGGGGGCGAGGGATGCTCACGTGGGCAGCGCCCGGCCCTGGCAGGGCAGGGTTTGTGCCCTGTGCTGCGGCACAGGGGATTTAAACACACCCCAGGCCTCTCTCCCCGCTGTGCCAGGGGACACGTCCTTCCCGGCCTGCGGGAAAAGGGTCAGAGCGTTGCTGCCTCGTCCCGTCCCACGTCCTGATGCCCCGGGGAGGAGGCAGCCCCGATGCGGGGGGGACACGCACGGGGAGTCACCGCTGCTCAGGGACTGGCAAAGTGCCCCTGCTCGGTGCTGGCGCCTTCCCACGCTGCGGCCCTCCGTGGAAACCCACCCCTGTCCCATCCACGCCGTGCACAACCGCCGGGCGCTTGCGTCGCCCTGGCACGGGGTCTGGCACGGGGATGCCACCCGCTCCTGGTGCTGGCACTGCCCGGGGGCACCGCGCAGCCACCCACGGGCCTGTCCCCAGCCCGTGCCGCCGCGGGCGCGGAGCCAGCCCGGCAGGGCTCTGCGAGGGCACCCTGGGCACGGCTGAGCGCCTGCCAAGGAAAACTCCCTGTGCCGCGAGGGAACAGCCTGTTTCCTCCCGGGGAACTGGTCAGTCTGGTTCCCTCGCGTCCCTCCCCCGGAGAGAACACGCCGGCAGCGGGGTCACGGCTCCGCGGTGCAGCCCCGCTGAGTGCCAGGTCCCCAAACTCACCCTAAATCCAGAGGTACCGCGCCTACCCCCGTCCCAAGCACCCCGCTGAATGTAAACACACAAACCTCGGTGTTTGAACACATCCTGGGATTTCGGAGAGCCGGAACTCCTCCTCGCTGGGTTCGCCCGTCCCCGCCGCAGATCCGCTCTGCTCCCGGTGCCGGGAAACGCTCCCGGCTTGATCAGCGAGGCTCAAGCTGTGCCCTGGCCAAGGCGCAGCCGTGCTGCAGCACTGCCCGCAGCGCTGCAACTTCCTAAAATAATTCCCTGGATACCGGGGGGAGACCTGAGAGCGGTGCTCAGCTGCGCTGGCACAGGTGGGGCAGAGACCGCACACACTCGGTGCACGCCAGGGTCAGCTCCCAGCTCATCCTGAGCCGGCACCGGGATCCCAGGGCCTGATGAGGGAGGATTTTTGGCAGGTGGTGCGTGTTGGTCTGGAGGGTCTTTTCCCCAGCGGCATCTCCTCTCCCGGCCCCAGTGCTGCCTTCCAGGGCCCTTCCCCTTCCCAAGCCCGGCTTTAGCCCACACGGGGCACTGACAAAACCATCGCCCAGCCCTAATAACGGAGCCATTCCCAGGGAATCTGCAGCCCGGCGAGCTCCCAGCTTGCCCCGCTTCCCAGAGAGCCCTTTCCCTTCCCCGCGCTGCCATCAGACACCAGATGGCAGCTCCCCATTCGCCTGGACCTGCGAGGAGAATTAAATGCCTCTTGAATAGACCTGAGCTGCGTAAGCCGGGCTTTTGTGCCGAGCAGCGGTTTCTCCTTTCACACTTCCCAGCGGCGCAGCTCCCACGCATCCCCCTCCGCCACGGCCGCATCCCCAGCGAGCCCCGAAATGGGGCTGCTCATCCTGCAATTCCCATTTTCACCCGGCAAAAAATTCCTCCCGGGGGCCATGTTTTGGAAACGAGCCCCCCGAAAAGCACGCGGGGGAAGGGGAGGGAGGGTGGGTGTTTCCCTGCCCTGACCACCCTCAGCCCCCCATTCCCACGGGAGAAGCTGCTCCAAGCCCCTGCGGAGAGGTCCGGGATGCAGCCGGGGCTGCAAAGGCCGATGGAGCCCGGGGACACCGGGAGCACGCGGGGACCCTCCACGCTTGCCGGGGACGGACGGATGCATCCCCCTGGATGTGCGGAGCTCAAAGAGAGCCCCAAAAAAGCGGGGCGTCCCCTCCCGACGCGAGACGGGGCCGGAGGACGGATTAAAGCCCAGCCATGCCCAGGCCTGTCCCCAGGCGGGGTCACATTGGAGCCGCGGGATCCCCATCCTCCCTCCTTCCCCGCCTCCCTCTGCCCTTTACCTGCAGCCGGGAGCCTCGCAGCGCCTCGGCTCGCCGGCGGCTCAGCAGCATCCGGCCCGGGGGCGGCCGGCGTGGCCGGCACGCCGGGGAACGAGCGGCGGAGGCGACGCGGGGACGCTGNGAGAGCCGCGCCGGCCCTTTCCTGCGGCACGGGGCCGGCGAGCAGCCAGGGGTTGCCCTGCGGAGGGATTCCCACGCCGGGCATCACCCCCGTTCAAAACCAGCCTGCCCCAAGCCCCTGTGCGAGCTGGCGTCGGGAATATTAGGCAAAATTAGGCAGGATCCTCATCAAAGGGGAGTTCTCCAGCCTGAGGTGCACAGGCGAATGTCCCAGGTATTAACCAATCCAAAATATCCAATCTGTATATTGGATCCGCTATCCAATAGCCAAAATATTAACCAATCCAAAATATCCAATCCGTATATTGGATCCGCTATCCAATAGCCAAAACATTAACCAATCCAAAATATCCTATCCATATATTGGATCCACTATCCAATAGCCAAAATATTAAGCAGTATCAACCAAAATGAGGCGGGGTCCCCATCAGAGGGGGATTCTCCAGGCCAAACCAGCCCCTCCAAGCCCCTGTGCACCCTGACATGTGGGATATTAACCAAAATTAGGCATGATCCCCATCAAAGGAGAGTTCTCTAGCCTAAGGAGCTGCACAGGTGAATATCCCAAATATTATCCAAAATGATGCGGGATCCCCATCAAAAGGGGAGTTGTCCAGCCCAAACCAGTTTAAGTCCCTGCACATGCAGGTATCCAAACTATCAATCAAAATAAGGCGGGGTCCCCATCAAAGGGGATTCTCCAGGCCAAACCAGCCCCTCCAAGCCCCTGTGCACCCTGACATGGGAGATATTAACCAAAATTAGGCAGGATTCCCATCAAAGAGGAGTTCTCCAGCCCAAACCAGCCTGAGTCCCCACACACGCAGATATCTAAAATATGAACTAAAATTAGGCAGGATTCCCATCAGAGGGGAATTCTCCAGCCCAAACCAGCCTGACTACCTGCACATGCAGATATCCCAAATATTAACCAGAATGAGGTGGGGCCTCCATCAAAGGGGGATTCTCTAGCCCAAAGCAGCTTGTCCAAGCCCCTGTGCAACCCCACATCTGGGATATTAAACAAAACTAGGCAGGATCCCCACCAGAGCAGCATTCTCCAGCCCTTTTCCTCACCTTTAGCTGGTTTTTTAGGCCTCTCCACCACTCAGCCCCCTGAGGATTGTGAATTATCTGCTCTGCTCCTCCCCAGGTGAGCCACTCTGGGGAAAAAAGCGCCAGGTGGGATCAGAGAGGGGGGAAAGCCCCACTGGGTGGGAGCAGCAATAGGACAAGGGCAAAGCTCGGGGGAATTACTGCGCACTCGGAGGGCACTGCTGGGATCTGGCTTCTCCCCTGACCCCCCGGAGAAAAACTCCAGGGGTTTCACGGCAAGAGATGGGAAATAGGGAAAGGCTGAGCCCCCTGGGAGGGGGTGTCACGTGCCTGGGGGGCAGTTTTGGGGCGCTCTCGACAACGGGGAGTCTCTGGTACAAAGAGAAGCAAACGACCATGGGGAGGAGGCCACCAAGCCCTCCAGCTCTGCCCTCATCAGCCTGTGCCAGGGCACCTCAGCCCTCCCAAAATCACCCAGGCACTGCCTGCATTAACCCAGAGGGGTCTCGCTGAGGGTTTGGGGGCCCAAAACAGCGAGGGGAGACAGGAACCCCCCCATACCAGCACAGAATCCCCGGTCCTGCTTATCCTCCCTGCCCCAGCATCACCCCAGGCCCGAGCAGAGCCCTTTTCCATGCAGCAGAGCATCCCCCGTGAGCAGGGAGACAGGGATTGCTCACCCGGCACAGCCTGCAGGACCTGCAGCAGCAGCCAGGCCTGCTCTGACCCCCAAAGGGAGCAAAAACCGGGAAGAACCACATCCTCCCCCTCTGGAGATGCCAGTGAGCAGCAAACTGTGGGATCCCAGGGAAACACTGCTGGGATGGGAACTGCAGCATCCCTGGCAGAGCCTGGCCGAACCCGGGTGCCACCGCTCAAGGGCACCCTTGGAAAAGAGTCAAAAGCCTCAATTTTGTGGCTTTTCCGTGCTCTGGAGCCAGGCAGGAGCGAGGGAGATGGGCGAGTCGCTCCTGCCACGGGGCATCCTCGTCAGGAGAGCTCAAATGGTGCCAATTAGTGTGAAACTGCTCATCGCCCCCTCCGTCCCCACACCGGGGACGCTGCACACCCGTCACCATCAGCCCACGGAGGGAACAGCGTGCCTGTGACACAACGTTCGGGCTCAGCAGAAACCCGGGAGCAGCGCTAATTGACTGTCTGCCCAGGGTGATTATTATAATTAAGGCAGGCTTCAGAAATCGCAAGCGACACAGAAAAAACACCTCCCGGCTCCCCGGTCTTGATCTGACACCACGGGAAGGGTTTTAGTGCTTCCCCCTTGCCAGTTCCTGTTGGCTGGGTTTTCACGTGGATGCCTGGTCTTTGTTTGTTTGTTTTTATCTGTTTATTCTGCTGTCGAGCCTGGGTTTGCAGCATGGGAGGTGGAAATCCTGGGAGTACACACATTCCTGGCACCTGGAAACATTCCAGGCCAGTTTGGACGGGGCTTGGAGCAACCTGGGATAGTGGAAGGTGTCCCTGCCCATGGCAGGGGGTGGGATGAGCCTTAAGGTCCCTTCCAACCCAAACCATTCCACGGTTCTATGAAGTTTTTTGCCTTCCTCCACCTCAGCTCAAAGTCTTCCCCAGGAATTCGTCACCTTAACCAGGAAAGGAGAGGCCCCAGGCTGCTCACCAGGGACTGGGAGAGCATCCATCTCTTGACCCTACCACGGCTGGAAGCAGCCAAGGAGCAGGACCGAGGGTCAGGTTGGGTAATTAACCCTCCAGCGCCCACAGGAGACATCCAAGACTTCCCGAGTGGAAATCTCTCCATGGCGGTGCCCCTAAAAACACCCTCCTGGGAGAGCGACCCCTCTCCCAGCTCCATCCCCAGCCCACAGCCATCTCCCACCGCCGCCCTCGCCACCTCCCCACTGCCCTCCTCCCTCCTTGGCACGTTCCAGGGATGCCCACGAGCCCGCTGGCGCCGGGGCCGCAGCTGCGGCGCTGGCACGGGGAGAGCTGCCGGTGACGTGGATGTTCCTCCCCGCGCCCCCGTTGCGCAGACAGAGGCTCCGGGGGTGGCTGTGGCTGTCACACACGACGAGTGCCCTATTTTCCCTTTTCCATCCCATCCCAGCACGGCTCCAGCAGCAGCAGCGCCGCAGCTACGCTGGCGTCTGCCAGGGGTGGGCTCCCAGCAGCAGGAAGGAGGCACGGAGCAGGGTGGGTGCTGAGCACGGGCTGACATCCCCACCGCCTCGGCAGCTACAAGGGGAAGCAAATCTTCGGTGGAAGTTGCTGAAGTATTGGGTAATTTTTTGCTTCACGCCCCTGAGCAGCGGGGCCGGGCACGAGGGGCAGGGGAGGAGCTGGCAGATCCAGGAAGGAGCCAGGGCATTGATGGCAGAGGGGTCACGGAATCACAGAATGTCCTGAGTGGGAAGGGACCCACAGGGATCATCCAGTCCTTGTGTGGCCCTGCACAGACACCCCAACAATCCCATCCCCTGGAGCGGTGTCCAAACACTCCTGGAGCTCTGGCAGCCTCGGGGCCGTGCCCATTCCCTGGGGAGCCTGGGCAGTGCCCAGCACCCTCTGGGGGAAGAACCTTTCCCTGATCTCCAGCCTACACCTCCCCTGGCCCAGCTCCAGCCGTTCTCTCAGGTCCTGTCCCTGGTCACCACACAGAAGGTGTCACTGCTGCCCCTTCCCTTCCCCTCACGATGCAAAATGCTGCTGTAAGGAACAACAGCAGAGCAAGGCTCAGGAGAAACGAGATAACAGCTCTGATAAGAACCCCAAAGCCCAGGTCCTGCAACACCACAGGCTGACCCCACTTCAAAGAGGGGCAGCTCCTTCGGGCAGGGCTGTGCCACCAGGGCCAAAGCACCTGGAGAGGGACAGGGGCAACAAGAGGCTGCAGCATCACCGGGTCACTTGCACAAGGATGAATTCATTGGCTTTAAAAACACCCTCAATAGGAAACCACCCAAGCCCCGAAGGGTACTCACCCTCCAGCATCTCATGGGCTGAAAGATTTGGTTCAGCCTCCCAAGACAAGGAGGATGCCGGGTTCCTGGTGCTGACCTGTGCTCCAGAGCCTTCTCCCAGCCCAGGAGATCCCGGCAGCTCCCTGGGCCCTCAAACCCAACACCCAACACCGGCACGACGCAAGCGAGTGTTGCCACACCACGGATGGTTGTGACACAGCTGCCTAAAAACCTAAATAAGCTGCTCTTCCAGACTGACCCTCTGCAAATCCCTCCTAATCCAATCTTGTTTATGGCATTAAGATGGACCCTCC
The DNA here is from genome assembly GCA_013397725.1 of Rhagologus leucostigma. Classification (NCBI taxonomy): domain Eukaryota; kingdom Metazoa; phylum Chordata; class Aves; order Passeriformes; genus Rhagologus; species Rhagologus leucostigma. The sequence goes on along the minus strand of VZTD01003139.1, from coordinate 681,981 downwards.
CATACTGAACGCCCCTGTTTGCTCAACAGTTGGGATAATCCTCGTGTTTCCTTCGTCCTGGTTGAAGCTCTGATGCAGAAGTCACCGGAGCTTCCTTCTCCCCATGTGCTGAGGTGTTCAGGGACAAGGACACACCTGCACTCCCAGCTCCACGTCCCACTGGCACATCCCCTGCGTGTCACACCGCCAGTCCGGGCATGGAAAACCTCTCCCTGTGCCAGTGGGACAGATCCAGACACAGCCCGGAGTTCTCCTGTGCTGGGATTCACGTGGTTTAACACAGAGTTTTCTCCCCCTTTTCCAGACACAGGGAAAGAGCTGGAGGGGACAAACCCTGCTCCGACCTCCAGCTTCCCCCATAAACCCCAGCTTGTTACAAAACAAGCCCCAAACCTCGTTAGTTTGATGTGTTATTCCCACAGAAGACGCCAGAGCCACGTTCCCCACCACGGCTCAGGGTTGGGGATGCTCTGCCCTCCCTGAGGCCATCCCACAGGTGGATCCCACGTTAGGAGGACACAACTCCACTGAGCAACACGGGGTTTGCCAGAGGCTGGCACAGCCTCACGCCTCGGTGACGCTAATTCCTTCAGGGAGGACAAAACCCTCCCCGTGTGTCCCCGGGGTCCTCTCAGTTAGCAAACATCTGCCACCCCACGTGTGTGAGAGCAGCTCAGCCAGGCAGCCGGGAGCATGAAAGTGTTATAATTACCCTCCCTGGAGACTCCCTGGAATCTGCAGGAAAGTCGTGCCACGGAAAAGGAAACCTGTTCTATCTTTCCTAAAAGGAAAGCCGAACCTATTTATAAAGCGAGACGCAGGTGGCCAGGCTGGCACAGGCTGGAGCAGCAGGAACGGGGCTCCTTTCCCTCTGCTTCCCCTCCAAATAAGCCTGGATCTCGTTTGGATCCATCAAACAGCACAGGAACATCCTCGGGGATTTGTACCCACCAACGCTGCCTGCGAGTCCACACGGACCTGGGGAAGAGCTCCAGAGGGATTCAATCCGTGGCAAACCAGCCCTTGCAGCATGGAAAACCACCCGTGGAGCCCCAGCAGCGGTGGAGCCGGGAGGAAGGAGGTTGGTTCGGCTCCCTGCCGCCCATTCCAGGCAGCGGGAAGGGCGAGGAGCGAGGAGCGGCCGTGGGGCTGCTGGGAGGGCAAAGGTTGCAGCGGCGAGTGACAGCTCAGGGTTCTGTCGTCACGGTGCCACGGGGCTGGGGTGGTGGCAGGGACCTCGCCAGCAGCACACGGTGGCTCCCGGAGCAGCAGCAGGAGCCTTGGGATGGCGGGATGCACCTCGGCTCGGGAAAAACAACGGGATTTACAGGGAAGGGCAACACAACTCTATCCCTGACCACCCCACAGTGTCCCCCAAAAGGAGCTGCTGGTGACACCTCCAGCACAGCTCTCGTGTCCCGTGTCCCCTCTCCTGCTCTAGCTCAGTCGGTCACAAGCCAGGGATAAGCACCACCTCCAACTGCACCTCCAACATCACCTCCAACTGCACCATCTTTCCCGGGAAGAGCGTGGTGCTCACACGTGGGAGAGGAGCTGGTGGGAGGCCTGCAGCCCCCAGAGCATTCGGACACAGCACAGGACGAGGGCAGAGCATGCTGAGGACGCCCCGGTGGCCACAGCACCAAAGGGAAGGTCACCAGCGCAGTGGGATTTGAGCCCAGGAATGTGGATGTTAAGGCACGATGATGGCAGAGGATCAGTGCCCTTTTCCTGCTTTTATTCCCAAATCCTGACAAAGATGGGATCCCCGAGCAGGCCGCCTCACCCACCCTCTCCCGAGCATCCCGCTGAGGTGTCGGGTGCTCGCCCAGTCGTCCTTCCCAACGTCACCTCTGCAATCCCAGAGGATTCGGCACCGACCATCCTGGTCAGCAGCAAGGGACAGGGACAGGGACAGGGACAGGGACAGGGACAGGGAGGACAAAAGAACCACTGCACTTCCAGACAGGGAATCACTCCATCCCCAGGGAATTCCATCCCTAATCGGTTTGCATGAAGACCTTCCAAATTCATGAGCAAATAACCGAGAAGAGGATAAGGGCGATTAAATTAACTCCAGGCACGGAAGGGCAACTCCAGCTCATGGTCCTGCAGCCCTCTGTGATGGGGTTTGCAGGATGGGATGGGATGGGATTGGGATTGGGGATGGGACTGGGGGTGGGATTGGGGATGGGAGGGGATAGGGATGGGGATGGGGATGGGATGGCAGCCAGTGCCAGTCACCCCTAAGTGACTCCGTTTAAACACACACCAAACCTGCCCCAACCGAGCTCATTTCCAGTTGTGGGGTGGAACGAGATCATCTTTGAGGTCCCTTCTAACCCAAACCATTCCACGATTCTCTGATTTTATCCTCCCGAGCTGCTCCCCTGGCCAGCCCCCCCGTGCTCTCTGGAAGTGCCTCGTGCGATGCTATTTCCCTCCCAGCTCCAGCAGCGACTCCTGGCTCTGTGTTTGTGTAAAGCTCCCCCACACGCCGGGTAACGGCCCAACGGGGAATTTATAAATATCGTCTTTGGAGGCAGCAGTTGTCACTCCAGGCCTCTGTCAAACCGGGAGCCAGGCAGCGGAGGGACAACACAGGGGACGGAAATGTCACAGCAGCGCCGCGGGTGAGCCCCCACGGAGATGCCGCAGTTTGGGATCTCGTGGGAGCCACACTTTGATCCCTGACCCTCGGGCTCGCCCTGCTCACCACCCAAAAAAATACCAATAAGTTTCCGAACTACAGCAAATTTCCCGACTTCTGCCATTCCGCGCCTCCCTGCTGCAGGCCAGCATTTCCTCCCAGCAGCTTTGCCGGCTGGGATCAGCACCCAGCACCCCCTCCAGCCCAGCCTGCTCCCAGAGGAGCCCCAAAATTCCCTTTACCTTCCCCTCCCGGCCGCGGCTCCTGGGGCTGCTCGTTCCGGAGGCGTCCGGCAGAGGCGATGCCCGGGTGCCCAGCCCCGGGCGGACACAGCCCGGCGTGACAGGGGCGCTTCCGCCAGCAGTCACCGCTCTGCAGTGACTGATTCAAGCTCCGGGGGACGAAGCGAAAGCCAAACCAGGCGAGGCAGGGATGCACCCGCCGCTTTTCCCTGTCCCCGGGTGCCGCCCGCCGATGGCAGCTCCCGGAGGCTCCCGGGACTGGAAAGACCTGTTGGTGCTCCTGGCGCAGCCACGAGGGCACGGCGCTGGCAGCAGAGGTGTGGCAGAGGCCAGCAGGGCTGCTGTCACCGCCCCTCGGGCTGTCACCGACACCCTGCGCCTGGCGAAGGGTTGGGGACACGTTAGCAGCCGGCTGGATGCACCCCGCATCCCAAAAAGTGAGCCCAGACCGATAGAATTCCCTGCGAGGCTGTGCCTGCCCAGGGAATGAACTTCATTTATATAATATAATATATTATAACATAATATAACATATTATAACATGATATAACATATAATTCCCTGTGAGGCTGTGCTTCGTGCCAGGGAATGAACCCATTTAATCTGTCCTTGAGTCAGGCTGGGGCCTGGGGGCCCTGGACCTGGCTGGGACCCCCAAATGCTCGAGGGGTGACCCCATCCCAAATCCAGAACCGCTGGGATGCCCTGAGGCAGCTGCTCCCAGTCCCCACCTCCCACTGCAGCACAAAGCGCCTGCAGAGCAGCGCAGCCGGGGGAGAAAACAGGAAAGAAATGTGGGGGAAAGGCAGCTTTATTTCTCCCTGACATTTAATAACCTTTATTGTCCTGCGAGCGGCAGTTTCCTCTTCCAAGAGCCGGCAGCACGGCTGATCCTCCTCCAGGCTGGGAATGCTCTGGGGCCTGGCAGCTGCCCCATCCCCTCACCCCGCACCAGAAACCCCAAAAGGTTCCAAAGGCACCAAGCAGAAGGAAACGCCGGGACTGGGCCGGCCCTTGCGGAGCTCCCTGTAACCCCTGCATCCCTGCTGCATCCCGCAGCCCCGGGACCCTCCCCACAGCATTCCCGGGCTGCTGGGGAGACCTTTCAGCACTGAGGGTGTACAAAAGATTCCAGGGACACCGCAGAGCATGCGAGCCGGCGGATGAGGCACTTACCAGGCACGGGAGAGAGGCACTGACAACTCGCAGGAGGCAGAAGGAGGAATTAATGGGGCTGCAATTCCCACTGCCTCCATCGTTAGGGAAGGAAAACGCATCCGAGCAGCCTCGCTCGAATGCACAGCGTAATTTGTTTCGGATTTAATGTCACCCTGCTTCCCAGAGATGGGCTGCAGCTGGGAGAAGCCTCTGCTTGTGTTACCCGTGCTCCAGGGAAAGCAGGAAGCAAAGGAGGGGATTTGAGGAGTTTTACGGAGGGAAAAGCTCAGCCGAACCTGGGCAGTGCTGCTGCTGCGAGAGGCTGGAGTGAGACACCACCCCCAGGAGCTGCTGGCTGAAAAATACCTAAAATCAGCTTAATATTGGATATCGATCGTTTGTGAAGGGTCTCGGGAAGGTTTTCCTGCTGCTCACCAAACTCTGCACACTAAAAGCGGCATCGCCGTGCCCTGCACGGGGCAGTGGCGTCACCTCACACGAGAACAGGAGTTTGGGGGGCAGGACAGCAGAGGGAGGGGGGAACCCCAGTTTTCTCTGGGATTCAATCCCCTCTTGGAGTCCTGAGCTTTGCGGGAGGAGGTCGGGATTTTCCCCAGCCTGATGTGTTTCCTCCTCGGGGCCTCTTGTTTGCGCAGGCGGCTGCGAACGTTTCCTCCTCCCGGAACAGCTCCGGAGGGAGCAGCCCGGCTGGGCACTCACCTCCCTGGCTCCCCCAGCCTCCAAAACCCCGCTAATCCAGGGATCGGATCCGCCCAGCTCACCCCCGCTAGGACCTGCAGAGCTCCCCTGCACCTCCCGCTTCTGGCTTCTAATCCAAGAGCACGGCGGGGCCCCGAGCCCTGCCAGGGCTGGGAATTCCAGTCAGATCTCCAGGTGCTGCTGGAAGAGAGGAATAATCAAATACAGACCTGGGGGGGTCCCACGGCAGCAAAATCGCTGGGTTTTTCCTGCAGGGCTGGAAGAAGGAAGAGATAAACCACGCTTGCTCCAGAGCACAGGCAAACAACTGCTTATCACCACGCTGGCGGCCTCAAGGCTCTTGCAGGGTGTCAGGAGAAGTATTATTCCTCCCCGCTCCCGGGGAATTTCTATTTTTGGCCCCTCCGTCACAAGGAGCCGCTGCCTGCACCCGCTCTGGGCTGGGAGAGCAGCCAGGGAGCCCTGCAGAGCCCCTTCCCTCCCGCTGCCAGCTCACCGGGAGATGGATGGACTTTGGTGGAAGCAGAGGCAGTTTTGGTTCAAGCTGCAGGATCCACCCTTGCCTGGCTCGCAGAGAAAGCTGCAGGGAGAAGTTAGAGCCCCTTCCGGGGCCTAAAGGGGCTCAAGGAGAGCTGGAGAGGGACTGGGGACAAGAGATGGAGGGACAGGACACAGGGAATGGCTTCCCACTGCCAAAGGGCAGGGATGGATGGGATGCTGGGAAGGAATTCCTCACTGTAAGGGTGGGCAGGCCCTGGCACAGGGGGCCCAGAGAAGCGGTAGCTGCCCCTGGATCCCTGGCAGTGTCCAAGGCCAGGCTGGAGCATCCTGGGATAGTGGAAGGTGTCCCTGCCCATGGCAGGGCTGGAATGGGATGAGCTTTAAGGCCCCTCCCAACCCAAACCATTCCATGACTCTGTGATAACCCAAAGCTCAGCTGCAAAGGGGCAGAGCCAAACTCTGTGCTGGACTTTCCACTGACATTTTAGGGGTCACTGGTCATTTTCAGGCTGGAAAATGGTGACTCCTGTGTCCTTGGGGGACAGAAAAGCCAAGGTCTGGTCTGACCAGTGCTGGTGACAGCCCTGTGTGGTGGTGAGAGACCACCAGGTCCTCCTGCCAACACCTTTGTGACACTCCCTGCACCACAATTCCCTTGGCCAGAGAGAACAGATCCATCCATTTCTCCCTCTCTCCCTGGCTCCCCTTCCCAGCGCTCATCAGCTCACCTCAGTGAGCTCCAGCACACCCCTGCAATGCCCAAACCCAAGCAGCCAACACATGGAAAAAGCCCATTTTTGATAATTCCCTTCTGTCCAAGTGTGAGATTGGTAATTGAGGGTAAAATTCCATCCAGGGTGCATTTCAGCCCTGAAAATAGCCCAATAAATGAGCTCAGCTCTTTGCTGGTTGACTCAGCTAATCCTTCAGCTGCCGCCAGACAGCTTTGATTGTATCTTCTCTCCTTGGGCTCCGTTTAATGCCAAGGCCGAGCCGTGGCAGCTGCAGCAGCTCTGTGCAATTCATAATCTGCCTTTATTCCTGGCTGCACCGCTGAACAGAGGTCGGCTCCCGCTCCCGGCTTGATTTATGAATATGGATTTTGTTGGTTAAGCCATTAGGAGCGGTGATGGAGCAATTCCTTGTACATCCTGCACCGCGCAGTGCCTCATTTGCAGCCCGCCCCGCAGAACATTCCCCCCGCACCGCTGTTCACGCAGGGAAGATTATATTAGGGCTTTGTCTGTAATGCCGTAATTCCACCTCGCCTCCCTGAGCCCTCTCCGATGGGAAACAGCCCCGCCGCAGGCAGGGAAGCGCTGGGGAAAAGGGGGGACTCGTGCTCAGCGGGAGGAGCTGATATCCCACCCCAAAGGCTTAAAGGAAAGTGTTAAACCCGCTGCGAGCCCAGCGGGGACCCCGCTCCGGCTGTTCGTGGTGCTTGCCCCAGTGCCTCCATCCATCCATCCATCCATCCATCCCTCCG